>CM076063.1:987500-1135000 GCA_038088235.1 Zacco platypus
GGGGGAAAGATGGGTATCTTCCACAAAAAGAAACGGCAGCAACAGCACCTCCAGTGGACGAACCCGGCATTGCAGTTCAGTCCTCCGCCCAGCAGGAGGCAGCAGAGCGAACCGAGCCGGAGCCGTCAACGCAAAACCAGGATAAACAGCAGCTGGCTTCCTCTTTGTTTGTTGGTTTGGGAGTCCAGAGCTCCATATCGCTGGTGAGAAAATGATTTTATCTAAATATGACATGGTCCAATTCGACTCAAACCACATTCAGACGTAGTCATTACATTTGTACTGTAAGTGTTTATTCTGTTTCCTCTCAGCTGGGAAAATCCGAAGCCCCGCCCCCTCGCTTTCGAAAAAAGCCCCACCCACATGAGTCGTCATCATCGTCATCATCATCAGGCGCCAGCGAGAGATCCTCCGACTCCTCCTCCCGCTCCTCACACAGCACGACTGAAAGCTTCATGTACGGCAGTTTGCTGGAGGAGGAGCCAGCCACGTCCATATCTGGTGTTGACCACACCCCCAAACCCACCACAGCCAATGGCCTGGGTCAAAACAAACACTCGGATGGAGACCGGCGCGCGAACACGTCTCAGATACTGGGCAGCGATATGGTTATAGTGCGGCCCAACACAATACAGGACAAATATCCTCCATCCGCGTCTTCAGATCTGTTACCTCCTGATCTTAAAGACCTACCTCACTCTGATGTCATCAGCCTGACCTCTGACCCCAGCCTGTCTCTAGCCTCCTGCCGTGTGTTCAGAGATGAAGCTTTGCTGCTTGTGATCTTCATATGTAACTGCACGGAAACCGGAATAAAAGATGTCGCGGTACAGCTGACCTGTGAGGAGCTGCAGGTGCGAGTGTGTGTCTGTGTGTGTGTGTGTGAGTGTGTGTGAGAGTGTGAATGAGTGAGTGAGTGAGAGTGAGTGAGAGAGTGAGTGTGTGTGTGTGAGTGAGTGAGAGTGAGTGAATGAGTGAGTGAGTGTGTGTGTGTGAGTGAGAGTGAGTGAGAGTGAATGTGAGAGTGAGTGTGAGTGAGAGAGTGAGAGTGAGAGAGTGAATGAGTGAGTGAGAGGGAGTGAGTGAGTGAGAGTGAGTGTGTGAGTGAGTGAGAGTGAGTTAGAGAGTGAGAGTGAGTGAGTGAGTGTGTGTGTGTGTGTGTGTGTGTGTGTGTGTGTGTGAGTGAGTGAGAGTGAGAGTGAGTGAGTGAGTGTGTGAGTGAGAGTGTGTGAGTGGGAGTGAGTGAGAGGGAGTGAGTGAGAGGGAGTGAGTGAGAGGGAGTGAGTGTGAGTGTGAGTGAGTGAGTGTGAGTGAGTGAGTGAGTGTGAGTGAGAGTGAGTGAGTGAATGAGTGAGTGAGAGGGAGTGAGTGAGTGAGAGTGTGAGTGAGAGTGAGAGTGAGTGTGTGAGTGAGTGAGAGTGAGTTAGAGAGTGAGAGTGAGTGTGTGTGTGTGTGTGTGTGTGAGTGAGTGAGAGTGAGAGTGAGTGAGTGAGTGTGTGAGTGAGAGTGTGTGAGTGGGAGTGAGTGAGTGGGAGTGAGTGAGAGGGAGTGAGTGAGAGGGAGTGAGTGTGAGTGTGAGTGAGTGAGTGTGAGTGAGTGAGTGAGTGTGAGTGAGAGTGAGTGAGTGAATGAGTGAGTGAGAGGGAGTGAGTGAGTGAGAGTGTGAGTGAGAGTGAGAGTGAGTGTGTGAGTGAGTGAGAGTGAGTTAGAGAGTGAGAGTGAGTGTGTGTGTGTGTGTGTGTGTGTGTGAGTGAGAGTGAGTGAGTGAGAGTGAGAGAGTGTGTGAGTGAGAGTGTGAGTGAGTGAGAGGGAGTGAGTGAGAGGGAGTGAGTGAGAGAGTGAGTGAGTGTGTGAGTGAGAGTGTGTGAGTGTGTGTGAGTGAGTGAGAGGGAGTGAGTGAGAGAGTGAGTGTGAGTGAGTGAGAGTGTGTGAGTGTGTGTGAGTGAGTGAGAGGGAGTGAGTGAGAGAGTGAGTGTGAGTGAGTGAGTGAGTGAGTGAGAGTGAGTGAATGAGTGAGTGTGAGTGAGTGAATGAGTGAATGAGTGAGAGTGAGTGAGTGAGAGAGAGTGAGTGTGCACGTGCGTGTGAGTGTGAGTGTGCACGTGCGAGTGCATGCGTGTGTGTGTGTGTGTGTGTGTAGTGCAATGTCATGACAGTATATGAGATATAAACGTGAGCTCTTCTGTCTTAGACGGCGAGTTTGAGAGGGAATGTCGTAGACTGTCTGGAGGGCAGGAGTACGTCTGTGTGTCATTACGCTCTGCTGATGGACGACCCTCACACAAACGTGTCCTTTACCGGGACCGTCTCTTATCAGACGCAGCCAGGACACTCAAACACACTCCCTTTCTCTGGGACACTGTCCACAGCGGACTTCATCAGGTAACGTGTGTCTGAAACTACATTAAACATGCCCTTACTGTAGATTTATTTACTATTAAACAATTAAAAACTAGCATCGGTTGTTTTTTTTTATTAAATAATCAAGAATTAATGCAATAATTAATTTGATTAACATTTATAGAATTTAATTTAGCATGAATAAATTTAATTTAATTTGGGCTAATACTAATAGTAGATCATTATTAAGCTATGACCTTTTGTAAAATTTTATTTAGCATAAATACATTTAATTTTTTTTGTAACCTGCTAAATGATACTTGTACAAGTGTCTTGTAATACAAAAAAATAATAATTAAAATAAATAAATAATTTAAATTAATTAATAAATAATACATTAATATAAAATGATACATTTTGAAATATTAAAAATAACAAAAAACTATTATAATTTAATTAATAATTAGATTTTTTTTTTTACATTTTACATAATGAAGATTTTTAACAATATTAGTTTTAATCATTTTAGTACATCTAGTTAAATAAGAATAAGTTTCCCTGAACTACCTAAAATTAAATGAGTCTATATCAGTTATTGTTTATTTTATTTATTATGTTTATTTTAGATTTATGGTTTTAGTTGCCTATAATAATCCTAATACATACACTTTTTTCCTTATCTTTGTTTGGTTGCTTAATGTAAAGTGATGAAGAAATAAAAGACACATTTCACGTCGCAGTTTCTAATCACATTTGTTTTTTCTCTCCACTAAAAATAAGTGAAACACAAATAACATTTTTGTTTTGTTTGTAGAGTTTTGGCTTGTTTTAATGAACTCTCTGCCACACACAGGCCTTTGGCTGTAACCACAGAGGAATATGGGAAACTCTGGCTGTCTCTATCTCATGACGTCAAACAGAATCTGAAGCTGCTCACAGACGCCGACGACCCGCTCAGAACCACCCTGAACGCTCTCAAAGACGCCCTACAGCTGCATGTAGTGGACATCATCGGTAAGCAGCTCACTTTTCACCTTGCACCATCATTTACGCACTCTTTAGCGGTCATTCGAGTGATTCCGTGTGCTTCTTTCAGGCTCGGAGGGAATCGTAGCGTGCCGGCTGCTCAGCGGCGCCCCCTGTCTTCTGCACTGCAGAGTGAACGGCGCCGCTCTGGCCATGTGGCTGCGCTCTCCTCATCCCGCTCTCCCAGACTGCATCCTGTACCACTGCCAGAGAGCTCTCGCGGAACATTAACCTCCCAGAAACCCTCGGCCAGGGAATGTCCTCGTCGAGGTGTCGGCCGTGCAATGACTGTTTGAAAGCAATACGTGTGTGTTGCGTGTCTTGACTAATAATTTTAATGATATATATTTTTTGTACACAGTTGCTGTGACAGTACATATAGTAAAAGGTATTTATTGATTTTAAACAGTTCCAGTCTGTTCGTTCTTCAGAGTTTATTTGTTCGAGGGAAAAAAAAGCAAAACATTGTTTTCAAAGTGTCATTTTATTGGCGGTAGTAATTGGTACAGTTTATTAGAGCAAAAAAAGTACTTTTATATATTCTTGAAAAAACAAAAAAAAACAATACGTATATATAGCCATCAAATATATCTATTATTATTTTTATTATAACAGAAATATTGCATGTGTCTATGAAGTATTTATAATAAATATTTTCTTAATATTTAATATAATCTCTTCAGAGATGCGTAATATAATCGACCTCAAAAATCGACCTCATTTACTTTAATTCATGACCCTTTTCATATTTTAAACGATTAATTGAACGATCTTTCATAAAAATGTACTTCCTTTTTTGACCAAGCCCTCATTTTCCAGCCATTCTTTTGTCTAACGTCCACTTTTCACGATCCAATCGATTCGAGTAAATAAAATGAAGTGTTTTTCTCATTAAATCTACTCTGAAATAAGTCACATTATGGACATAAAAAAGCCATTTCATGTTCCCATGGTTAGTTTGGATGCAGCCCTACAGATCTTAGATTACAGCAAATACGGTACTAGAATTATTTACTATAATCACTTCAGTAATTGAACTAAATGATGTGAAGATCAGTACACCATTGCTGTTGCCTGTCAGCATAAACTACAACCTAGTTTTCTTGTGTTTGTTTTTTTGCGTTCGCTAGAACACTTTAAAGGTGCACAACAAGTGTTTTGGTCAAGGCCGTCCATATAATACCTGTATGTGATGTTACCGCAGGCTGAATGTGAGGTAAGTTCAACTTAAGCTTGTATATATTTGAATAAAAGCGTAAAAAATTAGGACTAAACGACTCAATTCATATGGAATAGTTTTTTATGATCAATCAAAGTGGTTGTTGCTGCCAGCAGAGGGATAGAAATCCGAGATTTCATCTAAAAGATCTTTATTCGTGTTTTCTCACGGGTTTGGAACGACATGAGGATAATTAATGATAGAATTGATCTAATCACGAAAAAAAAAAGTGATCTTAAAGGATTAGTTCACTTCAAAATGAAAATTTTCTGATCATTTACTCAACCCCCCATGTCATCCAAGATGTTCATCTTTCTTCAGTCGAAAAAAGAAATGAAGGTTTTTGAGGAAAACATACCAGGATTTTTCTCCATATAATGGACTTCAATGGGGTTCAATGGGTCCAAATGTCAGTTTCAGTGCAGCTTCAAGGGCTCTACATGATCCAGACGAGGAATAAGAGTCTGATCTAGAGAAACCATCACACATTTTTTAAAACAAAAAACAAAAATGCTTGTCTTGCATTGCATAAGCCACACTGGAAAGTGACGGCGGAAGGGTGAAAAACTCCATCTCAGTTTCAAAATCGTCCAGCATCGCTGTTTTCCTTCTTGTTTATTTGGTAAAGGCCGTTTGACTTAGTCTTCGCACGTTCGCTTTGTAAACAAACACCTTCGTCACACGTGACCTTTACAACATGATTACGTGGTGCGTGGCGCATCGCAGAGCAGAGGATAAAAAGTATATAATTTTTATTTTTTGTAGAAAAACTGAACTGACGTTCTCTAGATCAGACTCTTATTCCTCGTCTGGGATCCTGTAGAGCTGCACTGAAACTGACATTTGGACCCGTTGAACCCCATTGAAGTCCACTATATGGAGAAAAATCCTGAATGTTTTCCTCAAAAACCTTAAAAAAGAAAGAAACACATGAACGTCTTGGATGGCGTGGGGGTGAGTAAATGATCAGGAAATTTGAATTCTGAAGTGAACCTTTATTATGGTGACCCAGTAAAACTGTTAGGTGATATTTCTCAGTACACCTCTGAAAGTTTTTCCTCGGGTCATTTGCGTCCGGCTCTGTCAGGTGTGGCTGTCCGTTGTTTCTCCGCTGGTGTTCTGAGCTCGTGGAATAAAGCGCATGGCCAGGCAGTCGGGATCCTCTTCTACGGGCTGCATGGAGAGGTTGTTGGTCTGTTTGATGGTGCTGATGGTGCAGCCGTGGCGAGGACAAACCGTGAACCTCGACAACAGGGTCACCAGGATGGCCTTCGTCATCACCATGGCGATGTGCTTCCCAACGCAGGCCCGCGGGCCGCAGCCGAACGGCTGGAAGTAACGACTGGGAACCTGAGAGAGAAGAAGAGAGTAATGGTTCCACAGTTAACTCTTTCCCTGCCATGGCTTTTTTTTCACTGATATGCGGTAGGGGGCGCTATTACGTAACTTCTGAAAGAGTACTGAACTGATAAAGGCATGTTGATGGAAAAAAAGTGTTTTTTTTTTTTTTATGAAACGTATCCACATTCAAGTGTTGATTAAAAAAAGAATGCATGGAGCTAAAATAAAACTTTGTTTTATCTGATATTCACACTGTGGGACATGAAAGTTTTGTGAAAATTACAAAAAATTCTTTCTGTGAAAGAGTTAAGCGAAGGTTTGAGACAGTAATACTCATAAATTCATGGTATCATGGTATTTACTACATCCAAAAAATAGTAATGTATTGTGACTATATTAATATTAATGGCATTTACATAGTTTCAAAAGGTATGTGGTTCAAATAATACCGTGTTATTGTCATTCCCGTCAACAAAAACGGAAACTAGTAAAAATATTTCACTTACTTGAAATAAAATAATCGCTCACTGATTATACAATCTGCTGGTTTCGTTTGAGCTAGTTGCAAATTTTTGTTTAGTTTATCTTGAAGTACTAAACTAAAACTGAAATGAACAATGAACTACAGGTGACAATAATAACAATGATGAAAACACAAAAAAAGCATAATAATATATATATATATATATCAATGTATGTCCAAAAAACATGGTATTAAAATAGTATATATACAACTACATGGTTTTACCAGGTCACGATATCTCAAAAAAACACTAAATACCATGGTACTTTTTTTTTGGAAGTGTGAGATTTCACTTTCCCTCATTTTATCCGCTCATTTTCTAATTTTACAAGACAGTATTGTTCGTTGTGTTACTGGCAAAATGTACAACTTATTTGTATATTTGTAAAAGAATATTAATAACAGGTGTAAGATCTACAAACGCACCAATTTATGAAGAAATTTAACATGTACATCATGACCTTATTTGATCTTATACATCCGATTGCTTACGTTGTTCTCAAAGTTCTCCAAGTTGAATTCTTTGGGTGTTTTGAAGAACTCCGACTTGTGCATGCGTCCGATGTTCAGGATGAGGTTTGTCCCCTTTGCCACCCGGTAGCCATCGATGTGGTCGTCCTCCAGAGCCCGTCTCATGATGAAGTCCACCACCGGGTGGAACCGCAGAGACTCCTTGATGAAGCGCTCTAGAATGTTCAGGTTCTGCAGGTCGGCCGACTGGACGTCCCGCTCACCTGTGAGGACAAGAGTGATGTACGTCTTTTATCACGCACAGAGTATCATGTCTGACGGAAACCAGATTGTTTCAAGATGGTCTAGAATGGACTTCTAGTTGTTGGGGCAAAGATTGACCCGGTAGACCATGATGGTAGGAAGCCACCAAAAAACTACCTACCATGTTCCAACCACCAGGTTGACATGATCTATATCTTAGATTGAACAGTCTTGTGAAAGGTTTCCCGTACCTATCTGAGACTGTATCTCCTGTACGATCTGCTCTTCCACGGCAGAGTTCTGCTTCAGGAGCAGAAGCATGAAGAACAGACTGATGGAGAGCGTGTCCGGAGCTGCGATCACCATCTCCAGGACACATTGCCTCACGTCGTCCGCAGACAGCTCGTCGTGATTCTGCAGACACGTATTTCATGTCAACACTTGCTGCTTTAATGTAGGAGATAAATGGAGAGTGGGAACACACCTGAGCAAATATCAGCTCCGTTGCGAAGTCCGTCTCATCCAGCTTCTCCATGTTATTGATGACCTGCCGCTTTTGCTCCACAAGCTTTTCCATTTCATCCTGCAGCTCTTTTCTGCAAAGAAAACACTTCTTAAAGGAGATGTATGAGCATTTATCTAGATATTTAAAAGCCAAATTGGACCACCCAATCCTTTCAACCACAAGCCCTTCAAAATCATGTATCAGAAAACTCAAACGGGCCAAATTTTAGTAAAAATACTAATACTAGAATAAATGCTAAAAATTGCTCACAGAACCTTAAACTGAAAACATTTGCATGTCCAAAATGATTTGTTCAAACTATACGATCTAAAATAATTATGGACGTTATGGACCGGACAGCAAACCCACAAACTGCAAGTTATTTCACATGCAAAAACCTTCACCAATCAAAGTACAGCTAATTTGCATAATTCTTAAAGGCACGGTAGCAAAAACCACACAAGGCTGTGAGTTTCTCCAAGTCAGGGAGAAAACGGTCTTGTTTTTGGTACAAAAAACCTTGACACAACACACACAAAGGATCATATCGGGTACGTCTGAGGTGGACTCACGCTGCCAGGTGGTGTTTTTTATACACAAAGTCCAGTCTGAAGAAAACATCTGGCTGTATCAGAACCGCCTGCCAGGTACTGAAATACTGGTGGATCTTTATCAGCAAGTCTTTCTCTGCATCGAACACGTATAAAGAGAGAAGTTAGTCATTTTTCATTCATAAAATAAAGGGTATTTTCTCAAAGATGCCATAAAAGAACAATTTTGAACCAGTGAACATTCTTAAAAGAATCATCTTTCCTTGCTGTGATGAACATTTTAATACTCTAAAGAAGCTTTTTCCACTTTAAAGAACCTTTCGAGGAATGGAATAAAGGCTCTTTATTTTAAGAGTGTACTATGAAATATTCAAATTATAACTTTCATCCATATCCATATTGTTCTTAAATATCAAGGTTATATCATTTCACAGCATAATCAAGAGTTTTTTCACCCTTCTCCTCTGGCAATAGATAAAATCAGACCAAAAGAATCTAAAGTGAGACATCAATCATTCCTGAACAAGCAATTCAAGAACCTCACAGAGCCAAAAATGGTTCATGATGAAAAGAGTAACCCAAAGAACCGCTGAGGAACCTTTATTTTTAAGAGTGAATGATCAGGCTGACCGTTGAGAGGGATTTTTAGGAAGAGTCGATTGGAAACGTCCACCACGATACAGCGCAGAAGATTGAGCACGTCCACGTGTCCTGAGCGGTCTGTGAACTCTTGCAGGACGTCAAGCTGTTTGTTGGTGGCGCTGACACACACATCTACTGACTTCTGGAGTCCTGGACCTGTTAGAGCTACACAAACACATATAGACAATAGATTCTGATTACTCTGTGCGAGATCTGATCTGAGACCAGTGAATAACACACCCACCTTTGGTGAAATATGTTCTCACTTTCTTCCACAGTGTGATGTTGCTGTTGAAGATGATGCCTTGTTCAAACATGCCGATGCACTGAAGACCTTTTGTACTGGCAAACCTCCCGATGTAATTATTGCTCTTCAGAACGTGATACACGGCGGAGGACCTGAAACAGTTTTTTTGTGTTTTACACTAAAATTTTATCCCATCCAAAATGGCGCCCACATGCGCTCCTCATTGGAGTCGACACTTAGGGGCCGTTTACGCGAAACCGTTTTCAACTAAAAACAGAAAACGTTTTCACGACAACGCCGTTTTTCAAAGTGCACGTTTTTGAAAACGATACCGTTATTGTTTCCACGTAAACTACAAAAACGCAAATTTGTGAAAACGCTGACGTCACGCGCATGCGTATTACGAGTTCAGTCTATTGGTGTGTAGCGTTTCTTTACGAAGTAACACCGCCAACTACTGGCCTGGCAGCAGAATACAGCGTTTTTCGCCGTTGTTGTTTGTACGCAAAAAACGCAAAGGAAAAACGTTTTTTTTTTTTATTGTACATCATTGACTATGTTCACCTGTGCACCATTAGTGTCTCATAATCAGAGTCCTAATCGAAGTAAAATGACACGAGAAGAATTCTTCACTCCGGTTTACATGCAATTTTCATAACTCTGATTAGTCGCTAATAAGTATAGTTATACCTAAGGCTGCGACAACTAATCGATAAATCATTATCGATTAATCGGGTCTGCCCACCGTGCACGCAAAACTTCCGCCAGTCTTGTCAAATTACAGCACCGTGTTGCAAATTCTGTGGACAAAATGCATTTAAAAATAGTGGAGGAAACAGGTGCGTAATCCAAACTGGCCAAAACATGAGAACTCTTTATTTTAAGCTTCAAGCTAATGCATTAGCTCCGTGTTTAGCATGGCGGATGCGTTCGCATCCTCAGCGCAAAACGTTCATTCTACTATATCCTTATCAGTAAATGTTTCAAATTCACGTGAGCATTTCCATTTTGCATAAAGGTTTGTCCTAAACTTCAAACGTTACATATTCATTTTGCTGAAATATCTGCTGTTGAAAGTTCAATTTAGGTTTAAAAATCAGTATGTCATTCAAGTATTTCATGGTAGTAACTGTAAAGGGATAACAGCGTGTAAGACGTTTCTATTATTTCCACAGGATAAAGAAATGACAGTAAGAGGCTTGCTGAAAAGTTCTCTTGCCTGTTGGTTAATACTGAGTGTGTTTTTGAGTTTCTTTATTATTATCTTATCTTTTAATGTAGAGATTTAGACTATATTCACTATATGCTTAAATTTATTAGACGACCGCCACCTAAGGTTTACAGCTGCCCTAAACTAACGGTACTGGTGATTACCAACATCATTTTTCTGTTTCTATAATGGTTAATCCATCAGTATGTGTAAGCTGTAGTATTTCTAATGCTAAAATATTGTTGTCTTGGATTTTCGAATTTACAAGAAAGACTTCTTTCGGATGCCCAATTAGTCAATAACAACAGAGACTGTGGAAAAGTACATAAAAACAATGCTAGTTATCAAAGACAAAGGAGGCCAAACAAAATATAAAGTGTTTTTGTTCTCTTTTCTGTGACGGATAGTCTAAGAAATTAAGCACTGAAAGTTTTCATTGCATTCAATTGGCACGTTTGTTTGAAGGAGATTGGGCAGGATGTGCAATAATGTGTTATTTGTCAATAAAATATTTTTATCCGATTTTTATCCGATTAATCGGAAAAATAATCGACCAACTAATCGATTATTAAAATAAGCTCTAGTTATACCACACTCAAATAGGCATATTCTGCATGTTACCGGCCATTGTTTTAATCTACTCGCATAAAATTCAAAATAAATTTTTATGGACGTACTGGATATTATTTGGCGCCGTGATGTCGGGTTTGCCTGTGCTTTCATTGCATTCTTGGCGCCATCTAGATACGGACTGAGACTGTGCAGGAAGTTTAGCAATTTGGTGAAGCGAAAACTTCCAAATAATGTCAATCATGAAGTTTAAACGTTCGAGCAGATTCGCACTTTGGTCAGAGTAGGAATAGTGCGGTTAAGGTGTTTACATGCTTGTATATTGCGATTAAAATTGGCGTACGCCACCTAGTTTAATGCGATTATGCGTACTACGATTATGAGCTTATTCGCATTACTTTAACCGAAGTATTGCATTTACATAACGTAAAGTTTAATCGCAATATAGCCAAATCTACGGTGGCCGAGAGAGCTCAAAGCGCTGCAAATAATAAAACACATGCAAATTAAAAAAAACACATGCAAATAAAAAAAAACGTGATCATCAGTTTGACAACACGTGCTGCAAATCCTCACAACACATGCAAACTCAAAAACGCGCTACATTTACAAAAAGCGCTGCAAATAGCACAAACCACAACGGAAATGTTTCAAGGGGACCCCAAAAAGTGACGGACCCTACTTGACAACAGCACAAACTAAAAAATATTCAAATATATTATGTAGGCATTAACTCAATGTAATGTGTTTCACTAACAGAAAAGTGTTTTAATATGTGGCATTGTTGTTCACTCATTCAACTTTAAGAGATGATCATTTAGTGGATGATTTAATAATATTGGTTAATCATCTGTAGCGTACTAATGTGACGTCATCATAACGGCCGCCTGAGGCGCTCGACGACCACGTCATCTGTGAGCGTGAGCTTCTACTGAAAAACACTTTATTAAAAATAATAAATACATGAAATAATGTACAGTTGTTTATTTTTGTTTGCAGTTTTTATAGTATTTAATGATTGTGAACACATTGTGCACTCAAATGCCGTACACTATATAGGGATTAGTGAATGAGTGAAGGGTGAGTTGAACTGGTTTTGGACGCACGTCCTAGTAGGGTCCGTCACTTTTTGGGGTCCCCTTGAAACATTTCTGTTGTGGTTTGTGCACTTTGCAGCGCTTTTTGTAAATGTAGCGCGTTTTGTATATGCAGCGCGTTTTTGAGTTAGCATGTGTTGTGAGGATTTGCAGCACATGTGTTGTCAAACTGATGATCACGTTTTTTGCATGTGCTTTTTTTAATTTGCATGTGTTTTATTTAATTTGCATGTGCTTTTTTTAATTTGCATGTGTTTTTTTTAATTTGCATGTGCTTTTTTTAATTTGCATGTGTTTTTTTTATTTGCATATGCTTTTTTTAATTTGCATGTGTTTTTTTTAATTTGCATGTGCTTTTTTTTAATTTGCATGTGTTTTATTATTTGCATGTGTTTTTTTTAATTTGCATGTGCTTTTTTTAATTTGCATGTGTTTTATTATTTGCAGCGCTTTGAGCTCTCTCAGCCACCGTACAAATTTCATTATAATCGCATTATGAAAGACCATGTAAACGCAATGACTGTCAAATACTTCCTTTTTCCCCGTGTACGCTAGTGTATGTGCACAGTTGGAAAGTATACTTCATTTGATTTGTACGCGTACGCAGGCGTTCGACGCATTCGCGGTTTTGAGTTGCAAGTTACAACCCATGTAAACATCTTTGTATTCTATCATGCTAGAGTTGTACAAATGAGGGGACTTTCTGATCTCTTCGCACAATCTCTCGTATATGTAGGCCTCCATTGTCGCTGTAGCTTGCATGCGTTCCGGTCTGTTCTGTTTATGCAGGTTTTCTTTCACTGCCTTGTGAATCAACGTCGCCAGGACATGGTTGCCACCTTGTGGATGAACAAATTACTGCAAAAAAAATAAATTGCGTATGTGCGGTTATGATGTGCGTGTACTCTTGCGTACTCTTACTGTACGCTTGCGTATGCGTAAAAAGTGAAATATACTTTGGGGTTAAGTGACATAATTGAGCATTAAGGACTTGAGTCGTAGACTGTACCAAAAAAACATGGCCTCATGGGGCAATCTTTTTGAATCTTGTAATGAATCAAGAACTAATTTCATTATCAATTAAGGTACGGTGACATTTATGGTTGTTCTGTGAATTTTCAAGGGGCGAAATTCAGTCATTACAATTGGAATCCACGTTATCGGGAATTTTGTGTGAGGGCGAAAAGTTTTTCCAAGCAGATTTTGTTCAAATTATTCATGCGGCTTCGCCATGTGGTCCACTTGAAAGTGACTTCTGTGTGAGCTGTGATTCATACATTGCTACACTACTGACAAACATCATTGGACCTTTTTGCCACCAAAATTTCGGTAATGTGAAGGTTTTGCGATTTGCACAGAGAACCTCCATCACTGACAACACTTTGAAGTGGCATAGTAGTTTTAGACTTTTTCAATTTCCTATACTTTTAAATTCAAAACAATTTTTTGCTCATAATGTGTAGCATATGTGAGATTGTTGGTTTACTAAAATTGATTGGCTTACGTATATATGCAAGCAATGACCTTTGGGGTCTGCTTTGGGGACTTCTGTTCATGAAAGCAATCTAATGCAAAATATATAGTAAATGTGTATAAAGAGAGTGTTTTTAAATCTGTAGTCATTTTTTAAACAGATGAATTATGTTTTTGAGAACTTGCTTGCTGAGTATAATGGTCTCTTCTCCGTTAATCCAAACCCGAGCAATGCTGCCGTATTTTTCGTTGTAGTAGTTGCATGCGGTGCCGATCCCCATCCACAGGAACCTACTGTAGCTCAGAACCGGGCCGAGACCCAACCACCAACCGGGACCTAAAAAACAGCAAGCACATCAGACCTAGTGTAACCAGTTGGTTGGTTGCTCCCAGTGAATCCGATTGGTTTTAACTCACCCGGGACTGCTGATTGGTTCTTCCAATTCTTGGCTCTAAATGTTCTGCGTAGCAGAATTAGCAGTAGCGTTCCCATCAGCACCAGTAACGTTCCCTGCACTGCAGCGCCGATGTTTACCGTACCCTCGATGACCTGCTCCATCATCAAGTCATCTACCTTGTGCACCTAAATACATTGAAGTATTTTAAAATGTTGGAAACTGCACTGTAAAACTGCAATAGTTAGCCGTTAGCATGTTGAGTAGCGGAACGGTACGAAGGTTTTGGCACTTGCTATGTGAACACACACACATAAAAAGAAATGATGGGCATGATTTGAACAGGTTGAATTGTCCTGAAAAAGAAAGTGAGACGAATTTCATCTAGTGGAAACGTTTGGTACTGCGCCCAAACAATATCTTACTGAAAGCTCATTTTTTGAGATATCAACCTCAAATTTGAACACAGCTTGTTTAGATGTATTGATTTTGTCACAGCTTTAGAGTAAAACATGTTTTGGAAAATATATATGTCAAATCAAATTTAAAAATGGTATTTTTATGCATTTTTCACAATAATAAACTTTTACGTCTATAACTTGCTTTTTTTAGTTTCACTTCAGCAATAATAAGACCAAACTTAAGTCGGTGCTCCAAAGCATTCAAGATTTATAACAGTTTAAGTTGGAAATTTCATTTCCAAAAAGTGATTAACAGGATCATAACTATTCCATATAACTATATATATAAACATTATCAAACTAAAATATAGTACATTCATTTCAATGAAATAAAAAATGGCCACACGAGCAGCACCAGAGGGTTATATAGCATATATTTAAACATTTCTCTTGTTTTATCCGCCATCTTGAGTTTTTTGTCCACAGAGCTTGTTGTGGTGCATTCTGGAGATTTTCACTCTACAAAGGATGCAGAAAAACGTTCCCAAAATAAGGTATGCTGGGTATTTTGTTAATTACTGACATGACGCAGGCTTCAGGTAAACCACGTGGGTCAGTGAAGCGTCTAGGCAGGCCAATAGTCAGCGTTGCCAAGTTCGTGGTTTTCCCCGGAATTGGGCTACTTGCCGTGGGTTGTTTTTTCATATTCGCTGGTTGAAGCGACCCCAAATAACATTATATTTAGCCTCGGGTATACAAATTTTACCAGGGGAACCCTGCCAGAAACGCGGATTTTACCCCCCAGAACACCAGCCAGGTGTGTTGAGGCAAGTTGGAGCTAAACTCTCCAGGGTAGTGACCGTCCAGGACCAAGTTTGGACGCCCCTGAAGTCGACTCGAAGACTCGAAGTCTTATTTTTGGTCTTTTTCGAACGCTTCAGTGACATAAAGCACCCGTGCAGAAAGACAAATGTAGCAGTTTATAATGTTGACTGTGATGTGTCCAGTGTAGACAGCCTCAAACAGCCGTGGCGCGTCAGTGCAGATACTCTGGAGGGATGTATTATATTCCTGTAGTTGTTATTAACCTACTCCATTGTTTGCTCACGACACATAGCAACACAGCTAAAAGTATTCCTAAAATGTTGGACCTTTTATTGACTGTAGCCTACTTTTACCTTTTGAGACTTGCCTTTACAAGCACCCCTAACAGCTGTGTTTATGATGTTTGAGTTGAAGGTGACGCGCGAAAGGGGCGTTTGCAAGGTTGTTTGAAAACATGCTTTATTTTTGTAATTCCGTAACTACTTACATCAGATTTAAAGTAAAAACAGAAAATACAAAAATTAAATCTGATTCAAAATATTAACAAAAACTTGCTTGTATGGACAATTTTTTATGATGCGTTTGTGGGTTTTTTTTTGTTTGTTTTTTTAGAAACTTGACCAGTAAGTTAGTCCAAAAAAAGTACTAATTACTTGCTACATTGCAAAAAATTACAATATTAACATTTTTCTCTTTTGTCAAATCAACTCAAATAATCCACATTTTAGTTTCGCAACTCAAATTTTTAATTTCAACGAACTCAACATTTTAAGTCAAGATAACTTACTTTTTTAAGTTAAACCAACAATTACTTTTATACCGTAATTACATCAGTGTAATTAGATTACTGTACTAATTACAAGTATTGGATTACTTATTACTTTCTAAATCTCATATCAACCTCGAGTTGAACAACGTATAACTGCACTTTTAATTCTTTCAAATAAACAATTGCATAAATCATACTTGAACTGACCAATGTGTGTAAAGGGAGAAGCTTACATTAAAAACATATATTTTAACATTACATTTCCACTATTGCTCCATATCGACATGTTAGTCTACAGTATTTTAAATCAGAAGTAACTGTAATTAAAAATGAAGAGTAATCCCTAACTTTACTTTTTCAAGTGAAAAGTAATTAAATTACAGTAATTAGATTACTTAATTACACTGAACTTGACACGCCGCATGCTTTCAAATTCTGCTAAATATCTCCAGAAGAAATAACCAGTTTGTATGAAAAATTCTTGAATTGGTTTCAAAAGTAATTATGAAAGCTGCACTTAAACGAACCATATTAAATATGAACGATATACTATCAGTATGACAGCTCAGCCTGATAAATTAGCATCGACTGAATAAATTAACGTCCATCGGAGTAATAAAACAAACACACTCACCTCTTTAAATCTGCATCTATTTCATTTCTAAATGTGCCGTTCAGGAGCTCAGTCTTGCAGTTCGCAAGCTCCCATCATGCCGAAGTTCATTAGCTGGTGTTTTACCCCAATATATAGTCTTTCCCCAGGGTTTAAAACCCTGTTGCCAGGATACACCCTTAATTTTGCTTGTAAAGTGCTATTGAAATCCCAAAGCAGTCCACTGGACACGTCCAGACCTGAACAATGAAACAATTATGGAGGCTTTCTTACTCTCCAGAATAAAACCACATAAAATTGGCAATGTGGGATGCTGTTAGATGTTTCTTGCCAAATACACATCATTTCCCCCTCTCTTGTTATTTTTTCAGGGGTTTATTGACCTTTGTCTTGGTTCCAAATCCGCTGTCATTCATTCCCTGAAGGGCCTTTAATAAAAGCAGGTCAGACTGACCCAGAACCGCAGGAGTGAATGAGTTTTTATCCACCAAAGATGTGAGACAAAAGAAATCTGAGCACTCATTTATCTTCTTAAAGTTTGCAAAGTAGGCCTACAAGGAGTACATTTTACAACGTGAACCAACTTGCTTCCATTTAAACTGGAATCTAATGTTTTTTTTAAGCGTGCAAGATTGAGTTCATAATAAGACGTGCTGTTTACTTTAAGTGACATGTTCATTAATCTCTCTGAATGATTAAAGAGCTGGAATACTCCGTTTTGATTGGTCACATTGTATTTTTGTATATTTCACATACATTCTCTCTTGTCAAACTATGGACTCTCTCTCTTTTCATAGAAACATAACCTACAGAGGTAAAAATGACCTCAGAGGATTTTAGTATTGTACATCAGTTACTGATTGGATGGCTACATCTGTTTCAAAAAAAGCTTGTAAGTCAGAATAATTGTCATCAGGCTGACTAACTTCATCCACATCAACTTTTGCTGCAGCTTTGTTGCGATTCAACTTCTTAGTCAAAGAGGCTACTGAGACAGAGGATAACTTCTTCCCTAAAAGAATATTTTTTAGAGGATAACTTAGTTAACCAAACCCTATAGCTGTCTGTTAACTCTTCTCTGACGGCGCAGAGGATTACACAAATTTGTACTGGTCTTAAAGGTTCTTTTGGATAGAGTGGCACTCACCAACCCTTTGTTTGTACAGAAGAATTCAATCTGGCTTGAAGTTTCAACAGGATTCAAGTGAGGAACTCTATCCGGGTCACGGCACCAAAACTGTTGGAATCTTTTTCTTTGTCGAAGTAGAGACCAGGAGATCTTGGGATATCTTTTAAGCAGAAGTTGCTCTTTATTGAGAAAACGTGCATTGCTGTAGTCATCCAAGTCTCTTCTAAGCTAGTGTACCTTGCAGTTTTAAATACATTCACAATATAGGTGGAGACAAATGTCCGTTCCCGGCATTTCCCCAGCCTTGATTTAATCAGCATAACAGTGTCATTCAAATGCAGGGGGTGCTAATCAAATCAGTCTGACAGTATAGCCCATTCCTTTACATTATCATAGAGACAAAAGGGACCGCTGTACCTTACACTTGTCATGCCAAATAAACAGGAAGATACCCACAGACCAAATGTTAATGTCTGCCTGAATTAATCCCCTTAGACTGTAACTCAAAATGTAAAAAACCACCATGTACATAACTTTTTATAAATTTGTAATCCCACACATACGACCGTGAATCGGTAAGAGAATATATAACTTCATGTTGTTTATTGCATTTGACTTTTTTATGTGTAAAGAAGTTGCGAGTGAAAGTCAGGTGATTCCGAATCAATATTAGTTATTAGTGATAATGATATTATTATATCATTAGTGATTTATTTGATACGCTGCATTACAAGAAGCAGATTGCGAAATATCGGATCCACCGCCGAAGAAAACTGCTTGCAGATCAGTGTTATTTTAGTATCGTTGAAATACTAATATAGTTGTTATTAATTTTTTTGAATTCGTTTTTTTTATTTTTATATTTTCCATTTTAATTTTGTCAAAGTTTTTTGTTTTAAATGACTATATAGTTTTTGTTTAAGTTAAGCTAAATGAAAATTTAAAAAAAAAAACTAAATTCTGTTTTGGCAGCTAGCTGAAATAAAGTTTGTTTTTTTAATATTTTATTTTATTTCACGTAACTGTTAGTTAACTAAACCTTATATAGCCACGCCCTCTTTCAGCGATGCGGTTTGTATTTCCACAGCATGATGGTAAGATATTACAGATTTATGAATGAGCTCGTTTTAAAAACGTTCCACTTCACCCGCTCTTCAACAGCGATACCATAGAAATATATTCTGACAATTTCTGTGTGTTTGTCTAGCACATAACGTACATATGTGCGTAAGATATGTTCACACCATGTCACAATTAACCTAATTGACCCTTCACCGGCAGTTTGATTGACAGGCGATCTGACCAATCATAACCCAGAATCCGCCATTTTGTCCGTCAAAGCGGTCAGGGCAGTTAGTAGATTAACGTTGGTGAACTTGAATCACGTCTTGAAACAACATTCCTTCTGATGTTCATTCATGTTTATTTGATGCTATAAATGAACTAGTATGAAGAGATGATCGCTTCACGAGGAGCTACAGCGATCTGTCACCACACATTAAACACACACTAGACGCTATTTATTGATTCAACTGCTTTAAAAAAAGATCATATGCTGGTTCTTGATATCTGTGTGAGTTATCTTCTGTTAAAGAACCACAGGTCAACTATAATGAATACTAAATTCATAATACATTACTTGTTCAATCAGAGATTAGGCTTGCACCATAACAAATGTGTGTTTTATACACACATGGCTATAATAGCAAGGAAAAGAAGCTGATGTTATAAAGTCAAGCAACCGCTCATCATGGTGACTAAACAATAAATCATCAACTTCTAAACCTCTGTTAATTCTCATAAGAATGTCTGTAAATGCGTGACAGAAATAAAGTCAAACTGGTTAATAATAAGCTGGTAATGCTGTTTAATCCTCCTCTGCTGAGATCTTCAGAGATTTAATGTCATCTTTTATCTTCAGTTGATTTCATCTAATGCTGTGACTGAAGTGAGTTTTAGTTGTCTTTTCAGTTTTTTAGTTTTAGTCTTGTTTCTCTTTCATTTAGTGATTCTGCTTGTTAACAGCAGGTGTTCATCACTAATGCTCAATCATCACTTAATTACTTAACGGAAATGTATATGTTTTTTTAGTGAACTCAACTGAAGTAAGTTCAGAGTACTCATAACTATTTTTTCTCAACTTAAATGAGTTAACGTAATTGGTTTAATCAAATGTAATGAGTTAGCTTAACTTATTGCATTTTAGTGTGTGTGTGTGCTATTGTGAGCTAGCAGTAACTAAGGTCATTTAAAGTTTCAGTGCTTTCACTCAATATAGTGTAGTTTCATCTAAATAAAGTCTTTAAATGCAGTGTAAAGTTTAGTTATATATTAAGAAATTTCCTTGTTGTAGTGTGCTTGATTAAAATAAGTTCAGAGTACTCATAACTTTTGGTCTTTTTAAACAACTGAATTGAGGTAATCGGTTTCCTCAAATAAAATGAGTCAGCTTAACTTGTTGGGTTTTACAGTGTAATAGAAACACATCAATTCCAAGGACACGAACAGCTCCGAGTATAAGGTCATGTGGTGTCATCTTGTAATTAACAGTATTATGAACGTAACATAACCCTGGCGCAGACTTGCTGTCATGGCAACAGCTATTTAGGGCACTTCAATTCTAGAAGGATTTTCTTTGTCATTAATGTCTGCTGTCCCCAGATGAGGTTGTCTTTTTTGTGACTGTTGACATTGTTCCTGAAAATGGATCTATTATATACTTACTTACTATGACGTGATACCATAATACGTCAAACTGTACAAAAAAAAAAAAGGGACCTCTTTAAGGTTGACTTTCATTGGTCTGAGATCTAATCAACCAGTGCAATACAAAAACTTGGACTTAAAAGAGAACTCGAGATATTCTGTCAGATTAACTCGTGAAGATCTGTTTCAGTGTGTTTGTTTGACATATCAGCATGCGATCTAGAAATACAGCATTCACAGGCGCATCACATTCTCAGGCTTATCATTAAAGCTTATGTAAGTTATTATAAAATAATTTATGATCATTGTTATGTGAAAGGGCAGCAGTCCACTGCAACTTCACAGCACGCAAATAAACCGATAACATCACAAGTTTGTTATTATAGCAACTGTCTCGCCATACAGGCCACAGATCTGATGAACGTGAACTTAAAATGCTTTTGCCAGTGTAGTCAACTGTAAGTAAACCATGAGGTTAATTTGGGGGGAAAAAAAACTCATTATTTGGCATTTAGTAATGCCTGTGGTGTAAAAATAACTCTAGCTTTAAGTAAAAATTGTAGATTTTATTTATTGTATTTCTTTTTTTGTTTTGCAGTACATTAATTTCTACAAAGAACTGACATCAAACAATTTACAGTGAAAGAAAAAAACGTTATTTCCATTTACTATTAATAAAACTATTTTTGGTAACACTTTAGGCATTTGACTAAATAGAAGTAACTTTGCATCTACATATCATCTAGTCATTAAAGCATTAGTACACTCTACAAAATGCTGGGTTGTTTTCAACTCAAAATTTTTTAAACCCAATCCATTTGTTGGGTTTGTCCATATTTGACCCAAACATGGGTTAAAACAACCCAGCATTTTTAGAGTACAGACTGATTAATATCTGCCGACACTTTATTTTGATGCTCCCATAACAGACTTTCTACTGACTACAAGTAATTTTGCAAGAGCATGCCAACTTATTCTACTAACCTGAACCCTAACCTAACAGACTACTAATGATAATAATAATTATCACTAATTCTAATGAGATTTAGTGAGACATAGTTGCAAAGTTACTAATAGTTAGTAGAATGTTTGAAGTGGACCACCGAAAATAAAGTGTAACCGTATTTTTTGCACACAGCACTTGAAACAGTTCACAACCCAATTTACTTCCAAAATCCGATGTTTGTCTATTGATTAGGCTATGTATGTGATATTCAGTTATTAGATTTCTACAGAATAATGTGCACTGATGAATCATTCACAAAAAAGGAACATTATATATGTATATTTATATATGTAATAAATAAAATTGAGTTCATTGCACTCAAATATTACCGAAAGTTATGTGGACTGAAACAGAACTCAAACTGAATGAGTTATAGAAAACTTCTAGTTAACTTGTATAGTTAAGTGATTAATTAAGTGATGATTGAGCATTAGTGATGAACAACTGCTGTTAACAAGCAGAATTACGAAGAAAAGAGGGAAATAAAAGATAAAAGATGACATTAAATCTCTCAAGATCTCAGCAGAGGAGGATTAAACAGCATTACCAGCTTCACTTATTATTAACCAGATTGACTTTATTTCTGTCATGCGTTTACAGAAATTCTTATGAGAATTAACAGAAGGTTTAGAAGTTGATTTATTGAGTTTCGTTTAAGGTCACCATGACCGATCAGCGGTTGCTTTAGTTGGGCTCTTGACCCTCGACTTTTGCACGTTAGTTTTTTTTTTCTGTCTGTTGTAACTGAGTGTTTATGAAACTCACGTTGCAGCACAAAACCCTGAAGAATGTGTGATTTGGTGTTGATGGTTAAATATTGATGACAACTTTTGTTTAGTGATCTGATTCACTGATTTCGTTTAGAGTCTCTGATTGTATGGATGATGTTTATTAGCAATATATACAGTAAAACTGAATCAGTTAAAGAACCAGCAGGGTTGTGGCAATGGTAATATAAAGGATTTTTTTGTTTGCTGTTTTTGTTGTGACTTTAGTTGCTTGTTTTGTGACGTTCAGAAGTTTTTCTGAATATTTTGTTAATGGTCCCCATTGTTGAGGTGCATATGCTGATTCTTGATATCTTTGTGAGTCAGTGAATACCATAGAGATTTTTAAAATCTGATTGTGAGAACAAAGGAACTTGCGCTGAAGATTCACAGGTCTACTATAATGAATACAAAATTAATATCTGTTCAATCAGAGATTAGGTGGTAGAAAAGATCAGTGAATTAAGTATCTAAATGAGGATTTTCTTCATCAACACATAACCATTTACACCTGACCATATTTTCTTTCAGCCTATGTGTCATAACAAATGTTTTATAAACACATGGTTACAACAGCTAGAATACAAAGTGATGTTATAAAATCAAGAGCCTAACTAAAGCAACCACTGATCTCTGTCATGGAGACCTTAAACAAAGCACAATAAATCATCAACTTCTAAACCTCTGTTAATTCTCAATAACAACTTCTGGAAACGCATGACAGAAATAAAGTCAATCTGGTTCATAATAAGTGAAGCTGGTAATGCTTTTTGTGGACTTGTTTAATCCTCTGCTGAGATCTTGAGATATTTCAGTATTTAAGTCAGTTGTAGTTCTTGTGTTTCTCTTTTCTTCAGTGAATCTGCTTGTTAACAGCAGGTGTTCATCACTAATGCTCAGTCATCACTTAATTAATCACTTAATTACTTAAATGCAATGCATATAATTTTTTGTGAACTCAGCACACTGTAAACTTTAACACTCAAAATAATTAGATTGAGTAGGGCAAACTCAAATTAAACAAATCAGTTAAATCGAATGAATTTTTATGAGTATTTAGAACTTTCTTTTTCTTTTGAGACGATTTAAGTAATCTGAATTGTTTTTTGAGTTTTATGAACTTATATGAACTTTTATTAACTTATAGAATAAATGCTAAAATGAAGTGTAATATGTTTTTTTTTTTGCAAGATTAATGGTAAGTGTGAGATTTAGTAGTATTTAATGTTTCGCTAAGAGTTTCTGTTATGTTGAGTTTTTTGGGGAGTTACCATCATGGTGACGAACGGAGCATGAGCTTAGTTTGAGGACAGGTACGGGTATATATTAAATATTCTACATTGCTGTACTCTTTCAGGAATTATTATGCTATGTTTATGTTATCAAAGTGTTGAGTTATCAACTAACATTTATAACTAGCTAAACTTGCACCTATAAAAACTAAGTTGAGATTACACGATCATTTTAAGTTAAATGTATGAGTACAAAATTTAAATCTGCCAGTTCTGTTTACTTGAACTTTTTCGGGTTTACAGTGTGTGTGTGTGTGTGTGTATGTATGTGTGTGTGTGTGTGTATATATATATATATATATATATATATATATATATATAGAAAGCAAATAGGGGCAGTTATTATTTCATATTGACTTTGTTTTGCTAGAAACTTAAAATTATATTCATTTTGTAAAGCATATTTACAGACTTATTAACAGAAACGAATATGAAAAAGGAAAACATTTGTGTCAAATTGAAGCCAGTTCTTCCTCATCTTCCTCATCTTCCTCGTCTTCCGAATCCAGGTCAGTCCTTAGGTTGTCCTCTTCCTCGCTGTCCTCATCGTCCTCATGGTCTCCATTAGCTTCACCAGTGTCGGGAATGATGACCACATCCTCTTTGGTGTTGGGGTCGATGTCTTGCTTAAACCAGACCGCTTTGTACCCCTCCTCAGTGCGCCTCTCTTTGGTCAGGATTGGTTTTACTTCCTTCTCTCCGTCGATGGTTTCAGCCAGGCTGCTGGAGTCGGGAGGAGTGCTGCTGGTGCTCTGGAGAACGGAGGCGGTGCTGGGGGTCATATTCTCCTGCGGGAGCTCACGTCTCTGTTGTGGCTTCAGCCCAGACTCCAGTTTATTCTCCAGATCTGCAGCTAAACTGGAGTTCATACTTCCAGAATCCCCATCATGCTGGAAGCCCTCGTTGCTGTACTGCATACCCTCCTTAGGACCACCTGAGCCCCCACCAAGCTGTAAAGACAAAAAATACTCCAATAAATATCCAATAGATATAGAAAGTACTAACATTAAAGGAATAGTTCTCAAAAAAAATTATCATGAAGTTAAATGTAATACTGGTTTTATAAAGTGAATGTGACCAATTATATGAGAATTTGATTCAGTATGAATTTACGTGAAAATACATTTATTTATTTTTGCAATTCAGTGTGAAAATGTAAGGATAGTTTTGTGAACTATTTCATTTAATTTGACAATTAACGCGAAAAAGCTTTTACGAACTATTCAATTCAATCCAATGGATTTATGAACATTGGAATGTGATAAATTTACTTGATAATAAGACAAATATATATAAGAATACTTTTATCAACTTTGTTCAGTTCAAATCCAAAGTTTTGCACAAGAATAGTTTTATGAACGTTAAATCAAATTCTAACGTAATTGGTTGCGTTCAATGAGAATTTACATGAGAATACTTTTATGAACTATTTTTGAAATTCAATCAGAAAATGTATGTAATGATAGAAAATGCTTTTTGCTTTAAAAGTAGATTTATGAACATTTGAATATTAGAATTTGTTAAAATGGTTTTACAACTGATTTGATTCATTGTGGCAATTTGTGAAGAATGCTTTTAAATCGTGGCCAGATTTACTAATTCGATCCCTCGATTTGCTAAATTATGGCCAGATTTACTAATTCATTCCCTCGATTTGCTAAATTATGGCCAGATTTACTAATTCGATCCCTCGATTTGCTAAATTATGGCCAGATGTACTAATTCATTCCCTCGATTTGCTAAATTGTGGCCAGATTTACTAATTCGATCCCTCGATTTGCTAAATTATGGCCAGATTTACTAATTAATTCCCTCGATTTGCTAAATTATGGCCAGATTTACTAATTCGATCCTTCGATTTGCTAAATTATGGCCAGATTTACTAATTCATTCCCTCGATTTGCTAAATTATGGCCAGATTTACTAATTCGATCCTTCGATTTGCTAAATTATGGCCAGATTTACTAATTCATTCCCTCGATTTGCTAAATTATGGCCAGATTTACTAATTCATTCCCTCGATTTGCTAAATTATGGCCAGATTTACTAATTCGATCCCTCGATTTGCTAAATCGTGTGTCAGATTTACTGTTTCGTTCTATTTGCTAAATCGTGAGCATGATTTAGAAAATCAAGGGAATTAATTACTAAATTGTGCGCAGGATTTATAAATCGAGGGAACGAAGTAGTAAATCTGGCACACGCCTACTATTTTTTTCCTGCATGTCATGTGCAGGGCTCCGTAGAAAACAGATCAGTTCAATCTGAAATTTTATACAAGAATGGCTTTATGAACATTGAATGTGACCAATTACATTGTGAATTTATGTGAGAATACATTGATTTATTATTTTGATTAAAGAGTGTGGAAACTCACTGTGCTACGGAAGATGCTAGCCTCTGAGAGCTTCTTCCAGTCTGCGTTATGGCCCTTCATGCGGTGCACCATCACTCCGATGCAAACCAAGCAGAGAACGATAACCACAGCCAAAGAAGCTCCTACAGCCGCCATATCCCCCGTACTGAACTCGCCTGCTGCCTGCACCTGCTGACCTCCTGGAGCACACAAGAGGTGAAGACTTTGAAGTTTTTGGACTACAGCAAACATTACATGAATTTACAAGAATGATACACAAACTGCTTTGGCGTAATGTTTCTGCAATCATTACATGCTTAATGTGTTTTCACAAATATTAGCACACACCCTTTTAGCCAGTGTCCAAGAAGCATAAAACATGCAACCTTGATTCAGTAAATTTCATGTGAGTAGCACCGTGATAAATTTCAAATCAGTTTTATTTTGTGCTATGATAGCACCAGTGGCCAGTTGGATAAAATGCTTAGACTAGTCTTAAAAGTTAGTCATCAAATTTTTTATTCTTTAAGATTTTTTTAAGTCCAGTTATATAAAACCGTAAACAGGTCTAATTTGAATTTGAGAAATGAGACGACTTACTGCTAGTTGGTCAGACTAGTTCTTAAGATAAAGGCTCATGTTGCGTTCACGCCATGTCGTAATTACGAAAATGACAACCCGTGATGTTCTACTCAGACCAGTTCACATCCTCAGATTCGTAATTATGCATTTTTATGGCGACACTATCAGTGGCAGTTTCAGAAAGCTAACACTTTATTTCGATAGTCCACTTTAGAAACTTTGCAACTACATGTCAACTACCAGTCATTAGAATATTAGTCAGCTTCCTTTAATATCTTATGCCTTTAGCCTCCTTGTTAGAGCGCCCGCCTCCCATGCCAGCGGACCAGGGTTAGAGTCCTGCTTAGAGCAGGCGGTTCAAACACAACTAACTTTGCATGTCAACTTATTCTACTAACCCGAACCCAAAGTCTACTAATACTCTGAGTTAGTTGACATGTAGTTGCAAAGTACTTAGTTAGCAGCCAATCGAAATAAAGTGTAACCCTCGGAAAATTTTATGGATGGTAATTCCAACATGGCGTGCCGTGAATACACCTTAAGTTTATGCAACTGGCCACAGAAGATTTAGCAAGGGTAGTTAGCTTAGCATAAGTATACCTGTGCTGGGGTGCATAGCTGTGCTGGTGGCTGGGTTAGAGGTGATGTTAGCTGTTAGCTGTGTGTTAGTAGTCTGATCTGTTGTTGTGATGGGTGAAGTCATGATAGTAGTGACCGGTGTGGTAGTGGGAACCCCTGTAGAAAAAAGGGTGTCACCAGTCAAGAGCTTCGCTATTGACTGATTCAAGTGAATCTTTGAGATTCAATTTAGGGACCAAATCACTCGCATTAGCCGCGTTTCCAGTGTCGGGCCAAAAGCAAGCATGCTAGTGCGTGCTAGGGCTAGTATCTTTCCACTGTCACTTCTGGGGCTTGATCGGACCTCGTTGGGGCTTCCTCTGGGCCAACAGCCAGAGTTCCCTTTAGAAAGGGAACTTCGAGTTGCGTCGTAAACGCTAGGCGGTTCCCCTAGCATTTACGACGCAACATCTCGTTCCCTGTTCTCAGGGAACAATGGTTACATACGTAACCCGAGACGTTCCCTGTTCTCAGGGAACAATGGTTACATACGTAACCCGAGACGTTCCCTGTTCTCAGGGAACAATGGTTACATACGTAACCCGAGACGTTCCCTGTTCTCAGGGAACAAAGGTTACATACGAAACACGAGACGTTCCCTGTTCTCAGGGAACAAAGGTTACATACGTAACCCGAGACGTTCCCTGTTCTCAGGGAACAATGGTTACATACGTAACCCGAGACGTTCCCTGTTCTCAGGGAACAAAGGTTACATACGAAACCCGAGACGTTCCCTGTTCTCAGGGAACAATGGTTACATACGTAACCCGAGACGTTCCCTGTTCTCAGGGAACAATGGTTACATACGTAACCCGAGACGTTCCCTGTTCTCAGGGAACAATGGTTACATACGTAACCCGAGACGTTCCCTGTTCTCAGGGAACAATGGTTACATACGTAACCCGAGACGTTCCCTGTTCTCAGGGAACAATGGTTACATACGTAACCCGAGACGTTCCCTGTTCTCAGGGAACAAAGGTTACATACGAAACACGAGACGTTCCCTGTTCTCAGGGAACAAAGGTTACATACGTAACCCGAGACGTTCCCTGTTCTCAGGGAACAATGGTTACATACGTAACCCGAGACGTTCCCTGTTCTCAGGGAACAAAGGTTACATACGAAACCCGAGACGTTCCCTGTTCTCAGGGAACAATGGTTACATACGTAACCCGAGACGTTCCCTGTTCTCAGGGAACAATGGTTACATACGTAACCCGAGACGTTCCCTGTTCTCAGGGAACAATGGTTACATACGTAACCCGAGACGTTCCCTGTTCTCAGGGAACAATGGTTACATACGTAACCCGAGACGTTCCCATACGTGATTACTTTGAATTTTAATGTCATTTAAACATTACTGTAAACATCACTGATGATCCGCGACTGTTTTCATGTTTTCTGATAGTTGTTTGTGAGACTCTTGCAATTATAAAAAAGCTCATTGAGACTTTTTAATCTCACAATTCGACATTCTTCCTGGCAATTACGAGTTTGCCTCTCACAATTCGGACTCACAATTACGTTTTATAAAATCAGAATTGGGATATTCTCATAATTTGTTTTAAATCAGAATTGCGTGATGATAACTGACTTTTTCCTTGCCATTCTGACTTTTCTCAATATTGTGAGTTTATATCTCATAATTCTGACTTTTCTCAATATTGTCAGTTTATATCTCATAATTCCGACTTTTCTCATTATTGTGAGTTTATATCTCATAATTCTGACTTTTCTCAATATTGCGAGTTTATATCTCATAATTCTGACTTTTCTCAATATTGCGAGTTTATATCTCATAATTCTGACTTTTCTCAATATTGCGAGTTTATATCTCATAATTCTGACTTTATAACTCACAATTGCAACTTTAAATCACGCAATTCTGAGGGAAAAAGTCAGAATTGTGAGATAAAAACTCACAATGACCTTTTTTGTGTTTGTTTCACACTTATTAGTATTCCAAAGTATTCTAAAGTATTTAGATTAAGTTACTAAACTTGAGTAATGTAACGAAATATGTTACAAATTACTTTTTAAAGCATGTATTTTGTAATCTGTAGTGAAATACATTTTAAAAGTAACTACACAGCCCTGAACACATGATATTTTATCAATATTTTTCTAAATGTGTAAGCCTTTGGATTAGTGGCCCGACAGTGGAAACTTGATTTTGGCCTCAGTTCTTGAGGTCCGAGGTTATTGGCCCAGAACAGCACGTGGCCCGATAGTGGAAAAAAGCGGCGACTGCACTATTTATGGATGTTATGGATGGCTTGATATAAAAATGGATTGGGCTGAGCCCTAGAAAGAGAAACATCTTACACCCAAACCTTCAAAGAGCATCATGATTAGCCCACACCCAGCTAATCTGCTAATTATCCCTGTTATAATTAGGTGTTGTCTTGATAGCATGCAGTATTGATCTGGTCTTACCTGGCGTGACCTCAACCGTAAGAGAAGCGGTGCTTGATTCATCATTGTTGGTGTCAACCACCCTCATCTGAGGCACATTGAGTCACAGTTATAAATGTTTTCATTAGTCAAAGTGCATTAAACATTGAATGAAATATTAAGTTCTCACTTGTAAATTCACAGTGCCAGGGGAAACCGTCTTCGCCATGAGTATGAAACCCTCAGGAGTGATTGAGAATTCAGTACCGCCAGAAACCTCAAATCTGAGGTCAGGATTATACCCCTACAAAGACAGAAATCCAGCTGTTTACACCAGAAATATTACAATAATGGGCATCATTTATGAAACCTGAGCAGAAAACGTTTGTATAAATCAATCAATTGAATTGAATGCAACATTTTAGTCGAGTGGTTTTATGAATCATTTAATTCAGTGGGACTAAGAATAGTTTGTTCATTTAAATCCAAGATTTTTTTGTTTTATGAACACTGAATTTAATGATGATTTATGTTGTTTTATGAACGATTAAATTAATGCATCAGTTTAACAAATATAATTCAGTTTCATTTTTTAACAAACAATGTGACAAAAACAGGTTCAAGAATACTTTTATGAACATTGAATTGAATGTGTTGATTTATGTACAGTAAATCCAATACAACCAAGAATGTTTTTAAGAACGATTAAATTGCATGAGATCGTTTTACAAACAATCATTTATATTAGAATTGTTTTAGGAACTTTTCAGTTCAGAAACTAGAATAATTTAGAATGGTTTTATGAAAACTGAACTGAATGGGCGACAGTGAATTTAATCTTACATTTACCCAAAATACTTAAGAAACATTCAATAAAATGCTAATTTTTTTATAAACAATTAAGCTCAACATGACAATTTATATAAGAATGGTTTTATAATCAATTAGATCAAAGAATTTTCAATACTTTTTATGAACGTGTGACAGTTTACCAAATATTTTTTTAGGAATGATTCAATGAAATGTGACACTTTAGTTCAATGCAACAATTTATGAAACATTTTTTAACGATTCAATGCATTCGAAGAATTTTCGTAAGAATGGCTTTATGAATATTGAATGTGATGATTTAGTTTTTACAAACAATTAAATTGAAATGAGAATTGATTGAAACATCTGTAAAAACCAATGTATGAATGATTTTGGTGTGATTTCACAGTTTGTCTCTTGAGTTCTTACATTAGAAAAGTCTTCATCGGTAGCCTGGACACGGAGGGGTCTGTTGGACGTTTTGCTCTCCAGCACCAGGCTGTCCACACCTGCATCCTCCGAGATAAAACCTTCGTAACTTGGCTTCACAAATGTCGGAGGGAAATTGCTGGATTTCACCACCTTCAGGATGACTGTAGTGGTGGCAAACTGATCAGGGTTCTCCTTCTGAAATGCCTATGGAAACCAGGGAAATTTGGTTTAGGAAGCAACTACGCTCTTAAAAATAGTGGCTCCATAAGGGGGTTTTTACGGTGCCCTAGAGAGCTCAAAGTGCTGCAAATAAGAAAACACATGCAAATAAAAAAACCCACATGCAAATAAAAAAACCCACATGCAAATAAAAAAACCCACATGAAAATAAAAAAAAAAACGTGATCATCAGTTTGACAACACATGTGCTGCAAATCCTCACAACACATGCAAACACAAAAACGTGCTGCAAATAGCACAAACCACAACGGAAATGTTTCAAGTTGGACCCCAAAAAGTGACGGACCCTACTAGACAACAGCACAAACTAAAAAATATTAAATATATTATGTAGGCATTAACTCCATGTAAAGTGTTTCACTAACAGAAAAGTGTTTTAATATGTGGCATTGTTGTTCACTCATTCAACTTTAAGAGATGATCATTTAGTGGATGATTTAATAATATTGGTTAATCATCTGTAGCGTACTAATGTGACGTCATCATAACGGCCGCCTGAGGCGCTCGACGACCACGTCATCTGTGAGCGTGAGCTTCTAGCAAACTGAAACACACTTTATTAAAAATAATAAATACATGAAATAATGTTCAGTTGTTTATTTTTGTTTGCAGTTTTTATAGTATTTCATGATTGTGAACACATTGTGCACTCAAATGCCGTTCACTATATAGGGATTAGTGAATGAGTGAAGGGTGAGTTGAACTGGTTTTGGACGCACGTCCTAGTAGGGTCCGTCACTTTTTGGGGTCCCCTTGAAACATTTCCGTTGTGGTTTGTGCTATTTGCAGCGCGTTTTTGTGTTTGCATGTGTTGTGAGGATTTGCAGCATGTGTGTTGTCAAACTGATGATCACGTTTTTTTTATTTGCATGTGGGTTTTTTTTATTTGCATGTGTTTTCTTATTTGCAGCGCTTTAAGCTCTCTCGGCCACCGTAGGTTTTGCAGTGATGCCAAAGAAGATTTTGGTTCTCCAAAACAACATTTCAGTGAACATTCTTGAAGAATCTTTTTCCACTTTGTGGAATGGATGTTAAAGGTTCTTCATGGAACCATCGATGCCAATAAAGAACCTTTTTTTTTTAAGAGTGTAAATGCAGTTTTTGATTGCATGTAACATTCAAAACAAACAAAAAAAATTCTCTCACCATCACTGTAAGAACAATCGGTCCTGTCACGTCTACTGGTTTCTGCATTGTGATGCTCCCGGTGTCAATGTTGATTAAAAATATATCTTCTTCTCCTGCATATGTAAAATTCACTAAATAAAACCTGTCGACGCTTCCTGGAGGAACATAAATTCTTTATTTCAACCCATAAGGACTATAAACTCACCTCCAAGAAATCTGTAATTAATGGCCGCGTTGATGCCTTTGTCTCCATCAATGGCAAAGAGTGGACCTGGCGTCAAGGTCAAAGGACCTGTCTGTGGTGTACAAAACATTCATATGCTCATCTGATGCTGTAACTCAAGATCAGTCCACCACTTTAGGCTAAATCACACTGTCCCAATGAATGTTGACTTTTCTTATGTTTCCTATTATCAGGGTTGTGGAGTAACGAAACACAAGTAACTTAGTGACGTATTTAAAATACAAAATTTGAGCCACTGTATTTCATTACAGTTTCATTTTAAATGGGTGGTAATCAGATTACAGTTACATCTGAAAAGTGTTTTAGATTACCAAAGTGATTACTTTGAGTTTTAATGTCATTTAAACAGCAATTGGTGATTCTCTGACTCTGACCGTCTGAAAAAGTGGAGTTAAGATTCATGTTTTCCACTGTTTTCATGTTTTGTGAGTCATTTTATAATTCACTCGTCACTGCAACTTTTTCTCACAATTTGTTTGCATTTCACAATTCTGACTTCTTTTTCTCAGAATTGCGAGATTTAAACTCACAATTGCAAGTTATAAAGTCAGAATTGGGAGATATAAACTTGCAATACTGACTTTTTTTCTTGCAATTATGAATTTAGTATGTGAGTTTATATCTCATAATTCTGACTTTTCTCAATATTGTGAGTTTATATCTCATAATTCTGACTTTTCTCAATATTGTGAGTTTATATCTCATAATTCTGACTTTTCTCAATATTGTGAGTTTATATCTCATAATTCTGACTTTATAACTCACAATTGCAACTTTATATCACACAATTCTGAGAGAAAAAGTCAGAATTGTGAGATAAAAACTTGCAATGACCTTTTTTGTGTTTGTTCCACACTTATTAGTATTCCAAAGTATTCTAAAGTATTTAGATTAAGTTACTAAACTTGAGTAATGTAACGAAATACGTTACAAATGACTTTTTAAAGCATGTATTTTGTAATCTGTAGTGAAATACATTTTAAAAGTAACCCACCCAGCCCTGCCTATTATTTCTACACCCATAAGTCAACGTGTGAAGTGTTGCCGTTTGTTGGGGAGTCTTGAGAAGCTCACCTCTTGCTGATTTAATTTGACCGTCCCTTCATAACCGGAGTTCAGGCACACTTTGCTTGAGCCAAACTCTGTTTCTGTGCAGGGCTCGAACCACGGTGGACGATTGTCAATGTCTACTATAGTGACTTCAATGATGGTTGAGGCAGTGTGTGAGACGTCTGCTGTAGATCCAGGTTGTGTGTCCTGAAATGTCATCAAATGGAAGTCGTTTGAACAAAAAAGGAGTTTGATCTTTAGGAAATTAAATCTAGGTCAAACCAACGCACCTGTACATATAGCGTCAACGTGATTCCTTTAACTTTGTCATAATCCAGAAGTTTTTTCACCAGAATGGTGGGATTGATATCAGTCGCCAGTGCAAATTCTCCCTGAGAGAGAACAAAGGGATTTGAAATGCTTGTTCGTGACTAGACAGATTGGTCCATGAAAGGGATTCCTAGTGGAATTTCAATAATAATTTGGAACCAACATTTCAAGGCATTTCAAAATGTAGATATTTCAGAACACATAGTTCCCAACAGGACTGTTGTGATTATCATGAAAGTATATACATATCCTTTGGGATTTTTGTTGCGTACCCCAGGAGTTTCCAGACGGTAATAAAGAAAATCTTTATCACCATCGGTTGCTGTGATTTGACCAACACTGGTGTCCACTTTCGTTAACTAAAAATTTTGAATAAAATAAAAAGGTAAATTGTACAACAAAGGCAACATTAAAAGTTCATCAACAATAGAAGTAGAATTGATGTTCACACTGTACCTCATTGACGTTTAGAAAGGACGGATTATCTGCAAACACTGGTGCATTATCATTTACATTCTCAACGGCTATTCTCAGGGTCAATGATAACTACAAGATACAAATTTGACATGTAGGAGTTTACTTCAATAGCAAACATTTGAAAGAAGGATTTTTTTTTAGATTAATTTAAATAAAACCAATACTTACAGGAGGAGAATCAGCTTTTGTGCACTCAATAGTCACCTCATGTGGTTTCAAATATGTCTAAGAAAATCACAGAACATAAAAGACATGTTAAGTATTTTAAACAAATTGGTTTCTTTGAAATACGAGGACAAGGTAGGGGTGTAAAAGTGCTGAGAAACAATTAAACTAAACTATTTGTACTTTATCAAAAGTTTATTCGTTTAAAAGTCAAAGTATCGAACCAAAACCATACTTGAAAGTAAAATAAAAAAATGACGTGTAATTGTATTTGAGTATCTAAAGTCAATTTTATTATAACTTAAGAAATTTCAAGAGAACTTAAACGCTGTGGAAAGTGGATTTGACTGTGCGTCGCGACACACTAGTAGCCAATCGGCAGTAGGGGACGTGTCCACCCATGATGGGGGAGGAGATAGAGTGAGCCAATCGGCAGTAGGGGGCGTGTCCACTCATGATGAGGGAGGAGATAGAGTGAGCCAATCGGCAGTAGGGGGCGTGTCCACTCATGATGAGGGAGGAGATAGAGTGAGCCAATCGGCAGTAGGGGACGTGTCCACCCATGATGGGGGAGGAGATAGAGTGAGCCAATCGGCAGTAGGGGGCGTGTCCACTCATGATGAGGGAGGAGATAGAGTGAGCCAATCGGCAGTAGGGGGCGTGTCCACTCATGATGAGGGAGGAGATAGAGTGAGCCAATCGGCAGTAGGGGGCGTGTCCACTCATGATGGGGGAGGAGATAGTGTGAGCCAATCGGCAGTAGGGGGCGTGTCCACTTATGATGGGGGAGGAGATAGAGTGAGCCAATCAGCAGTAGGGGGCGTGTCCACTCATGATGAGGGAGGAGATAGTGTGAGCCAATCGGCAGTAGGGGGCGTGTCCACTCATGATGGGGGAGGAGATAGTGTGAGCCAATCGGCAGTAGGGGGCGTGTCCACTTATGATGAGGGAGGAGATAGAGTGAGCCAATCGGCAGTAGGGGGCGTGTCCACTCATGATGGGGGAGGAGATAGTGTGAGCCAATCGGCAGTAGGGGGCGTGTCCACTTATGATGGGGGAGGAGATAGAGTGAGCCAATCAGCAGTAGGGGGCGTGTCCACTCATGATGAGGGAGGAGATAGTGTGAGCCAATCGGCAGTAGGGGGCGTGTCCACTCATGATGGGGGAGGAGATAGTGTGAGCCAATCGGCAGTAGGGGGCGTGTCCACTTATGATGGGGGAGGAGATAGAGTGAGCCAATCGGCAGTAGGGGGCGTGTCCACTCATGATGAGGGAGGAGATAGAGTGAGCCAATCGGCAGTAGGGGGCGTGTCCACTCATGATGGGGGAGGAGATAGAGTGAGCCAATCAGCAGTAGGGGGCGTGTCCACTCATGATGAGGGAGGAGATAGAGTGAGCCAATCAGCAGTAGGGGGCGTGTCCACTCATGATGAGGGAGGAGATAGAGTGAGCCAATCAGCAGTAGGGGGCGTGTCCACTCATGATGAGGGAGGAGATAGAGTGAGCCAATCAGCAGTAGGGGGCGTGTCCACTCATGACGAGGGAGGAGATAGGGTGAGCCAATCAGCAGTAGGGGGCGTGTCCACTCATGATGAGGGAGGAGATAGGGTGAGCCAATCAGCAGTAGGGGGCGTGTCCACTCATGATGAGGGAGGAGAGAGAGATTTGAAGAAAGACTGTAGAAAGAGATGACTGAGAGACATTACAAAAAGAGAAAATCTCAGAGGAATATCACTGGTTATGATCAGGCAAGAGCTTGAAGAGCCGTGTTAATATTAGAAAAGCTTTTCAGCACTGAAGAGACTGAAGTGAGAAGGCCTGAAAATGGGTGCAGAGGTTTTGAGCGTGTGCTGTTGGCGACTAACAATGAACTCTTTTGTTTTGTATATTCACTTTTTGTTCTTTCTTGTTGTTCGTTCGTCATCTTCACTTTATTTCACAAAAAAAAAAATCACACACTTCCCTACTATATCACTGTTTCCCAACCCTGTTCCTGGAGGCACACCAACAGTCCACATTTTGGATGTCTCCCTCATCTGACCCCTTTATTTTCTATCTTGGAGTCTCTGCTGATGAGTTGATTCAGGTGTGTTTGATTAGGAAGAGTTGCAAAATGTGTAGTGTTGGTGAGCCTCCAGGAGCTGGGTTGGGAAACACTGTACTATACAACAGGCGAAACAGTATGTGATAAAAGAAGCCCGAATTCACAGTGCTCATAAAAGAGGCAAAAAGTACTTGGTTGATCTACTACCTCTGGCGAGATTCTGAAGTGCACATATTTTGGACACTTTACAATCCCCTGAGGCCACTGGATAAGATTTGTGAATGACAGTGAAGCGGCGCAACTGACGTTGGTAGGTCACATGATAAAGGCAACATGGTGAAAACAGAACATCCAGATTACATTCATACTATACAGAACATACTTTTTGAGCGTATGTACGATCTAGAAGTAATTAATTATTCATAATAAGTACTTACTTAACAGAGTATGCGATTTTGGACACAGCCGTCCACTCTTGCATTGTGTGTCGGTGCATTTTAGGGGCGGAGCAATGAAGCGAGGGGTGGGAGTGTTTGTTTGTTTTTATCAGAAATCGCTTACTGCGCCTTTAAGTGAGAAAACCAATGCTTGAAGTGGAAAAATGCGGCGGGCTTCCGTACATGCAACATGTCGGAAGTGCCGGTTCACTAAAGGTAGAAATAGAGAAGTGGCGAATTCTGACCCCCACCAAATTAGGATTGGGGCGGGGTTAGGATTAGGGGCGGGGTTAGGATTAGGGGCGGGGTTAGGATTAGGGGTGAGGTTAGGATTAGGGGTGGGGTTAGGATTGGGGTGGGGTTAGGATTAGGGGTGGGGTTAGGATTGGGGTGGGGTTAGGATTAGGGGTGGGGTTAGTATTAGTGGTGGGGTTAGGATTGGGGCGGGGTTAGGATTAGGGGTGGGATTAGGATTAGGGGTGAGGTTAGGATTAGGGGTGGGGTTAGGATTGGGGTGGGGTTAGGATTAGGGGTGGGGTTAGGATTAGGGGTGAGGTTAGGATTAGGGGTGGGATTAGGATTAGGGGTGAGGTTAGGATTAGGGGTGGGGTTAGGATTGGGGTGGGGTTAGGATTAGGGGTGGGGTTAGGATTAGGGGTGGGGTTAGGATTGGGGTGGGGTTAGGATTAGGGGTGCGGTTAGGATTAGGGGTGGGGTTAGGATTAGGGGTGGGGTTAGGATTAGGGGTGGGGTTAGGATTGGGGTGGGGTTAGGATTAGGGGTGGGGTTAGGATTGGGGTGGGGTTAGGATTAGGGGTGCGGGTAGGATTAGGGGTGGGGGTAGGATTGGGTTAGGGTTAGGGGTTAGGATTAGGGGTGGGGTTAGGATTAGGGGTGGGGTTAGGATTAGGGTTAGGGTTAGGGGTTAGGATTAGGGGCGGGGTTAGGATTAGGGGCGGGGTTAGGATTAGGCAATCAGGTAGCGACTTCAACGAGGGGGGTAATCATTTGGCAGGTAGTCGAAATTCGGCACAACACCGGCCCATTTCAAGCACTGAAGAAAATAACCAAAACACACCAGTTTAGATCGATGACTCTAGCTTTGATGAGTGCAAAGACATCTTTTCACGAGAATGAAAACTGGCTGTTAAAAAAGGTACAAAAGGTACATAGAATTCACTTGTGATGTGAACAGTAAGTACTTTGTACTTTACACCCCAGGAAACAAGCAGTGTAAATGATAAATTTATATTAGATTCATATTAACCTCAAAGTCCAGCACAGTTTCAGCAATGAGATCGTCTCCGGCAAGACTGTAGAAACCCTCTGGATTTTGGTTAGTGATTGTGGCCGTCACCCCTTCCTCAACGGTGATTGTTGTAACTCTGGCACCAATAGCATTGTTTTCCTTAATTAAAGTTATTACATCTCCGGAGCAAAGTCCTGTAACATTCAGAGAAAGGTAAATCAGAATTAATAGTCCTGAATGGTCCTGGTTGGCACTGCAACAAGCAGCTGTTATAAAGTATGGAACAAAATACAAGTAGGCCCACTTAAAGGGATAGTTCACGCAAAAATTAAGATTCTGTCATGATTTACTCACCCTTGTGTCGTTCCAAACCTGTAAGAGTTTCTTTCTTCCGTTGAACACAAAGGAAGATATTTTGAAGAATGTCGGTAACCAAACTGACACTATGGGGTCCATCAACTGTTTGGTTACTGACATTCTTCAAAATATCTTCTTTTGGGTTCAACAGATGACAGAAACTCTGACAGGTTTGATGACAGAATTTTCATTTTTGGGTGAACTATCCCTTTAAATTCACATATTTCAATGGAATTAGTTGGAAAAGTAATTTGAATTAATAACATGATTGAGCAGAAATTTCTGGAATGTGTTTTGTTGTTGTTTTTTTTGTCTGTGTGAAGTAAGAGTATAGATATAAAGTTGGAATACGGTTTGAAATAAGTTTTAAATGTATCACCAGTAAAACATTTGCACATAAAACATCATTATTAAAGTGTATAAAGGTCTGTGATTAACGCTAGAAGTTGATCACTCAGTATGATCGAATATAATAAAATCAAAACATTTTCTGAATCGACCGGTTCATGCTTGAAACAAAAAGGCCTCGAAACAAATTCTCACAACCTGAATTATTAACATTTTCAAGATTCGCAAGATTTTGTGATGATCATATCTCATCGCAGGCCGACATGTTTCACCTCTCGAATCGCTGGGGGTTTTTATGTTTCAAACTGTTTTAACCTACAAAAGAAAATCTGACAGGTTTGATGACAGAATCATGACAGAATTTTCATTTTTGAGTGAACTATCCCTTTAAATTCACATATTTCAATGGAATTAGTTGGAAAAGTCATTTGAATTAATAACATGATTGAGCAGAAATTTCTGGAATGTGTTTTGTTGTTGTTTTTTTTTGTCCGTGTGAAGTAAGAGTATAGATATAAAGTTGGAATACGGTTTGAAATGAGACCGCAATGTTAGTTTTTAAGTTTTAAATGTATCACCAGTAAAACATTTGCACATAAAACATCATTATTAAAGTGTATAAAAGGTACATAATAATAAAATCGAAACATTTTCTGAATCATTTTTCTGAATGTTTCATGCTTGAAACAAAAGGCCTCGAAACAAATTCTCACAACCTGAATTATCAACATTTTCAAGATTCGCAAGATTTTGTGATGATCATATCTCATCGCAGGCCGACATGTTTCACCTCTCGAATCGCTGGGGGTTTTTATGTTTCAAACTGTTTTAACCTACAAAAGAAAATCAGATTATGTAATATTTTTCATGCTCTTCACTTACCTTGCGCTTCACTGAACTTGCTGAGTGTGAAAATAACCAGGAGAAAGAAAACAGCAGAAGATCCTTTAGGCCTCAAATCCATTTCTTCTGGTTAGACGACGCATCAATAAAGAAACAGAGAAGACAACTCCCTTTGTTCTGACTGAATCTAATTCTCATCAGGCATTTGTGAGCGATAGCTAATGTGTGAAAACAGACTTCAATCTTAACCTTTGAGACAAACGCTTATCTCATGCAGTTTTATTGGCTATAAAGATGAACACAGGTGGACTTTTGCCTCATGGACATTCACACAGCTGCTTTAAATTTGCATCTCATAAACCATGTCCTCAATAAGGAACGATGTTTACAAAATAATATTTTAGTTGCGTGCAGATGATTAGCAGCGGTGCTGTTTCCAAAATGTGAAGTTGGAACATCCATTATAAAATACAACTTAGATTAATGAAGATGTTTTTAACTTTAATGTTTTTAACTTTAACTTTAAAAAAAGTGCCAGCCATCCCTTAAACCTAACCTTACAACTTCTCCCTAAATCCTGAGGGAAATGAAAGGTGAATAACATCTTGAAAACCTAAAGCTGTATCAAAGATGGGTTGATTGGATCGTCGTTCCAACCAGGACCAATAAAGATGTTGATCCAAGAATGTTGTACACATCGACGGGCGTTAACGGTAACGGTATCTTCAAGCAACTGATTCATGCAATCTTATCTCGCTCTCATTTACTGTAATACGTAAGTATCTCGTTATATTATTGTTCACGACTGACGAAAGGCGAGATAAGGAAGAGAAATGACATAACTGCTATATTTATATATCTTCATCCAAAAACATAACCACTCGCGCTGTACTTATTAAGAAACGTTTGAGGATATTTAACCCAATCCTTTGAAAAGTTATATTTCCTCACAATTTCCTTGCAATACATGCATTGTGATGGTGATTATTGATGGTAATACCATGATTTTGGCTATGTACCTCACTTTGAGTACCTACCATAGCTTCTTTATATATATATATATATATATATATATATACAATATACAATTAAATATACAAATTATATACATATATATAATGCCGCTTTTTTACCGTGAACTTTAATCTACAGCAGTCTGCGATTGGTCGTATACCATAGCTTCTTTATATATATATATATATACACAATATACAATTAAATATACAAATTATATACATATATTTAATGCCGTTTTTTTTGTTTTGTTTTTTTACCGTGAACTTCAATCTACCACAGTCTGCGATTGGTCGTATACCATAGCTTCTTTATATATATATATATATATATACAATATACAATTAAATATACAAATTACATACATATATATAATGCCGCTTTTTTACCGTGAACTTCAATCTACGGCAGTCTGCGATTGGTCGTATACCATAGCTTCTTTATATGTATATATATATATATATATATATATATATATATATATATATATACACACAATATACAATTAATTATACAAATTATATACATATATATAATGCTGTTTTTTTTGTTTTGTTTTTTTACCGTGAACTTCAATCTACGGCAGTCTGCGATTGGTCGTATACCATAGCTTCTTTATATATATATATATACACACAATATACAATTAATTATACAAATTATATACATATATATAATGCTGTTTTTTTTGTTTTGTTTTTTTACCGTGAACTTCAATGTACGGCAGTCTGCGATTGGTCGTATACCATAGCTTCTTTATATATATATATATATATATATATATATATATACACAATATACAATTAAATATACAAATTATATACATATTATATATATATATATATATATATATATATATATAAAATGCTGTTTTTTTTGTTTTGTTTTTTTACTGTCGACCAACGTGTGCCTCTGAAGAGCTAAAGTTGTGGTTTAATAAACACGACACGAAGCAGATCTCAAATCAAGAGTTTAATCTGCATCTGAGAAAAGTCATTTCAATTCTTGTGACACGTTTGGAAGGGGGGGGGGGTTGTCATTATTTATTCAAATATATACAAACAGTTTGTCTCAAACATGTCAAAACTGATTCAGACTTTGTGAAGTTGGTTTGGACATGAAGCCACAGTTTTCACTGGTACACGTTCGGACATGAATACTGTCTCAACAGGAAAACCAATCTGTCTGAATCTCCACCGACGCCGCTGCAAACACAGAGAATATGCGACATGAACCACACATGCGAGATTGAAATGACACTGATGCTGGGGCAGTCATAGCTTAATGATAAGAGAAAAAAATCAAATAAGTTATGTATTGAAACATATTACTATGTATATCTGGGATAGCTTACAGCTAAGAGAAGATCTATGCACTTTACGCATCAACAGACTATAAAAGAAAACTGTACATGTTGCATAACATGTTAAGAGAAAAGTGTGCATGATTTACCTTTTCTTGCTGCTCTCCATACGTTTCAGGAAGGCGCAGATGGATGTGATTTTAGCTTTAGATTTCAGGAGTTCGGCGTATCTGTTAGTGAACTCAATGTCGCCCAACTGCCTCGTCTGGAGCCCGGATCTCCTGGAGATTCAACGTCAAAGTGTTGACACATGACTCAAATATCAATTTCTACCCAAAAAGGCTCTAGTATTTAATTTAAAATGTGTTTATCAATTCATACTCAAAAAAACACCTGCCTGAGAAGAACTTTTGTTCTCCACTAGGAGGCGGCCCGTGCTTAAACCACACATGACACGACCACAAAAGTGACTTATTATTATCAGGGCTGGGTTACTTTTAAAGTGTATTTCACTACAGATTACAAAATACATGCTTTAAAAAGTCATTTGTAACGTATTTCGTTACATTACTCAAGTTTAGTAACTTAATCTAAATACTTTAGAATACTTTGGAATACTAATAAGTGTGAAACAAACACAAAAAAGGTCATTGTGAGTTTTTATCTCACAATTCTGACTTTTTCCCCTCAGAATTGCGTGATATAAAGTTGCAATTGTGAGTTATAAAGTCAGAATTATGAGATATAAACTCACAATATTGAGAAAAGTCAGAATTATGAGATATAAACTCGCAATATTGAGAAAAGTCAGAATTATGAGATATAAACTCACAATATTGAGAAAAGTCAGAATTATGAGATATAAACTCACAATATTGAGAAAAGTCAGAATTATGAGATATAAACTCACAATATTGAGAAAAGTCAGAATTATGAGATATAAACTCACAATATTGAGAAAAGTCAGAATTATGAGATATAAACTCGCAATATTGAGAAAAGTCAGAATTATGAGATATAAACTCGCAATATTGAGAAAAGTCAGAATTATGAGATATAAACTCGCAATAATGAGAAAAGTCAGAATTATGAGATATAAACTCACAATATTGAGAAAAGTCAGAATTATGAGATATAAACTCGCAATATTGAGAAAAGTCAGAATTATGAGATATAAACTGACAATATTGAGAAAAGTCAGAATTATGAGATATAAACTCACAATATTGAGAAAAGTCAGAATTATGAGATATAAACTCGCAATATTGAGAAAAGTCAGAATTATGAGATATAAACTCACACACTAAATTCACAATTGCCAGAAAAAAAGTCAGTATTGCAAGTTTATATCTCATAATTCTGACTTTATAACTTGCAATTGTGAGTTTAAATCTTGCAATTCTGAGAAAAAGAAGTCAGAATTGTGAAACACAAACTCACAATTGTGAGGGAAAAAACAAATTGTGAGAAAAAGTTGCAGTGACGAGTGAATTATAAAATGACTCACAAAACATGAAAACAGTGGAAAACATGAATCTTAACTCTTTTTCAGACGGTCAGAGTCAGAGAATCACCAATCGCTGTTTAAATGACATTAAAACTCAAAGTAATCACTTTGGTAATCTAAAACACTTTTCAGATGTAACTGTAATCTGATTACCACCCATTTAAAATGTAACTGTAATGAAATACAGTGACTCAAATTTTGTATTTTAAATACGTAACTAAGTTACTTGTGTTTCGTTACTCCTCAACCCTGATTATTATTAACAATCAACGTTTATGACACCTACCCGCCTTGGTCTGCGACAAACATATCCGCATCGTCCCTGTGAAACAACTCATTTCTGGGAGAAAAGATGCCTGTTCTTGGGATGCCGCCCTCTTCTCCGAGATACCTGCGATGATAAAAATGAGTCGAACTGTGAATCTCTTATCAAATGTTTATTTGGTGTGTGTGTTTCAGACGAAAAAACAAGGTCAGAAATGAAATTTGAAAATCTGATCACCTCCAGACGGAACTGAAGAGAGTCGAACAAAGAAGTGAGAAGAAAATCAAACAAGGACAAAGAGATAAAGAGCAAGATTTAACAGGTCTAAAAAAAAATACACGACTTGGCTTTCATTTTATCAGGTTGAATATTCAGAAGAAGAACGTGACCTGACCTGCCCAGAACCGGAAGACTCGTCGCACGCTGGATGAGAAGCATCGCGAGGATGGACACCTGCGTCAGACTCGTAAGAACAGACATTTCCACACCTTAAAAAGACAAAAACGAGGATTTTTGAGGTGAACGACATTGCGATCAAATGCGTGGCAGAAGAACCTGATTGGGAAACATCACTCACCCTCGGTTTGAAGCTCTGGTGGCGGTCTAGCGGTCGTCCGATGGTTCTTGTCTGGTTTTTTTATTCCCATCCTTTTTGTACCCCAAAAATCATTGATCGTGAAACGTCACCAAGATAACATGAATTCCTACTCCAAGTGCGTTTTATTGGCTTCACTATTTGCTTTTTCAGCCATCGGTTTTCCTATTCTTAATGTGATGCACTCATGCCAATAAAGATAAATATGATTAACAGTGTTGACTTCCTTAATTGGTGGTAAACCGGTTGAGGAGGCAAAGGAATAGGTGGGATTTTGTTATTGATATTGCGAAAAAAATCAATGAGGAAGGAAAGGCCGTGTTAAAGAGGAAGGAGATTATGGGTGGTCATATAAACACACACGAGTGAATGACTTGTGAAATATCATGATCATAGTTCCAGTGAACCGCTCAGTAACTAAGAATCATCCAGACACACTATTTCTAACACGCACATGACAAACATCGCTATTGCTCATACTTGTTGAGGACTTAAACAAACCCATATTAAACACTGGCACAAAACCAATCCAGCTCCATTTGTGCTACAATTATACCTCAAAGCAAATCAAAGGGTTGTTACTTGAAGCAATTATAATTTTGGCCTGATGGATATGACCTAGAGTCATATATCTAGAGACCGGGATTAGCAACCACACACACAGGGAACAAACACTCACGTGTTCTTCAAATACAAACGTTTGAGTGTAACTAATTAAAGTTGACCTAAAAATAAAGTTCTGGCAGCATCTACTCAAATTTATTTTGTCTGTGGAGACAGCAAGCGGGTGATTCCCATGCAATGAAAGTGACAGTATTTGGTTTAATAAAATGTGATATATATATATATATAACTCTTGTGCAATATTAAAGTCATTTATAGCATTTTGTGAGAAACCAACTAAATAAGTTATTTCCCGCTGTAGCTAAATCTTGTTTTCCTCCTTTACTTTTACTTTTTATCCCAGAATTCGGACTTTATAACTCAGAATTCTGAGATATAAAGTCAGAATTCTGAGATATAAAGTCAGAATTCTGGGATATAAAGTCAGAATTCTGGGATAAAAAGTGACTTTATATCTCACAATTCTGACTTTATAACTCAGAATTCTGACTTTATAACTCAGAATTCTGACTTTATATCTCAGAATTCTGACTTTTTATCCCAGAATTCTGACTTTTTATCCCAGAATTCTGACTTTATAACTCAGAATTCTGACTTTATATCTCAGAATTCTGACTTTTTATCTCAGAATTCTGACTTTATAACTCAGAATTCTGACTTTATAACTCAGAATTCTGACTTTATAACTCAGAATTCTGACTTTATAACTCAGAATTCTGACTTTATAACTCAGAATTCTGACTTTATAACTCAGAATTCTGACTTTATAACTCAGAATTCTGACTTTATATCTCAGAATTCTGACTTTTTATCCCAGAATTCTGACTTTATAACTCAGAATTCTGACTTTATATCTCAGAATTCTGAGATAAAAAGTCGCAAAAATCTTCTTTTTTTTTTCCAGTGGTGGAAAAGGGCTTCCGTACAATACAGCCCGTCTAATGCCAAGATTTATGCAGTGTATGTACGTTCAAAAAAGCGTGTTTTTAATTGTCCCACAGTAAAGGGTGAAGTTGAGAACATCTCAGGACAACAGATGATTCAAATGAAGCTCGTTCCTCTTTTATAGACCCGACTTTGACTCTAACTAACCAACTGCAGTGAATCACAGCTTTTTAAACGATCATTATTGATTCTAATTTGAGGGTTTAGTCTGTTGTTTTTTTATGATAACGAGCGCTAAAGCTTTCTCAGACGTTATTGAACACATTTGTTTGTGTTAAGAATGAGATGGTGACCGGCGGAGACAGCTGGCACGACCTCTTTTTATAGATCTTTAGGCACAGACTATTTTATACACAATAAGGGAGAGATTAAAATGCAGTTAGTGAACCGCGGAGCGTTTATCTGAGAGGAAATGACGTGCGAGTTGATGACGGATTTGTTGTGAGCGGCGCGAGAGATGGTGAGGAAATATTTATTTGAAATAACATCTTCTACCACCTGTGCGTACTTCATTTAGATTAAACGAAGATTTTGCTGAAGTTATACAATAAACACATCCACAATGTCAAGGAGAAGCCACAATAGACGGTTGTGTCTAGAAGGGATACGGCCGGAAGTGAGGCAAAACCTCGGGATAAATAACAGTAAATTAAATGTGCTACTTATAAAATTGTGTTTTATTAACATCTACACCTACTCCAACCCGTACAATACTGCAAAACAGTTATTAAATTAAATAAATAAATATTAAATGATGCAAAATTGATGTGCGTTAATGTGGTTCGGGTTGTTCTGAAGAAACACTGCAAAAATATCTTTTCAAGAAATTTCATAAGACAAAAAACTCATGTTTTGAAAAATTATAAGCGATATAAGAGCTTTATACAACTTCCATTGAAAACACGTTAAACGTTAGTTCAGCCGCGGCTCATTTGTAGGCAAATTATTCATCCAAACATGGACCTCTATACACTGAATTAATTATAGATTATGTGCTCCACGTACTGCAACAAATATTTTTCAGATTTTATAGAATATTTTAAGTCAGGATATTAAAATGAAGTGCATCAGGCACTATGAGCGGTTGAACCACTGAAGTCACATGACCTATTTTAATGATGTCTTTACTACCTTTCTTGAAACTGGTTGTGACGTTGCTGTCTATAGAGAGGTCAGAAGATCTCGGATTTCAACAAAAATATCTTCATTTGTGTTTTGAAGATGAACGAAGGTCATACGGGTTTGGAACGACATGAAAAATTTAATTTTTTGGGTGAACTAACCCTTTAATTTAATTTTAAAAAGTTATGATCAGTCTTAAAGAAGAAAATTAGAGAAGAAAAATGCATTGACTACTTACTAGTCTTCAAAACCGGCCAGATGTTTCTCCTCAGAAAAAGCTCTCAGTTTATCTCACCTTTGTGTCCTCTCCTGGAGATCTCAAGATAGCGAGTAAATCTAAACTACATTTGCAGATAATATTTCTGTGCTCAAATCAAAGAATCCCAAAAGAATTTTTCTTGATCCCATTGCTAATGCTTGCTTCAAATCAGTAGGTGACCAATAGAGGGAGTCGAGTGCCTTTGAAACACTGCAGGGAAGTATGAAAACAGCCAAACTGTCCATAAATGGCCTATAAAAATAGTCAAAAACCTGGAACATCCAACTTTGCACATTCTCCTTTATGTGTAAAATTTGTAAAATGAGAAGTATTACAAATTCTCAACATTTTAATTTTGTGACCGAGGAACACGACTCTGCTCGATCAGTGACAGTTTTCAATGAGTTTATTCCAGTTGTTTGTGGATGATAGCAGAAGTTAATATATATATATATATATACATTTAAAAAAAGGAATGTTTAAAGCCACTTTTTTTCTGAACATAAACAACAACCTGTTTGAATTGTGTGACCCTCCTCCACTTATCACATCAAGATTTAAGTGACACTTTTAAAACATGATTAAACATTAGTTGCTGTTTGACTCACTGTAGACGCGGAAAAAGACGATATGAGTCGCCTGATTTCATGAGAAAATATAACCGTTTTTGTTGTCAGATCAAAGGAAAACTAACCAATGGGATCGTAAGAATTCATACCATTTCCTCAAAATGTAAAAATAGTTATGAATTGCAGAATATTTTCTGAAAATCGCTGACTTTATATCCCAGAATTCTGACTTTATATCCCAGAATTCTGACTTCATATCTCAGAATTCTGACTTTATATCTCAGAATTCTGACTTTTTATCTCAGAATTCTGACTTTTTATCTCAGAATTCTGACTTTTTATCCCAGAATTCTGACTTTATATCTCAGAATTCTGACTTCATATCTCAGAATTCTGACTTTATATCTCAGAATTCTGACTTTTTATCTCAGAATTCTGACTTTTTATCTCAGAATTCTGACTTTTTATCCCAGAATTCTGACTTTATATCTCAGAATTCTGACTTCATATCTCAGAATTCTGACTTTATATCTCAGAATTCTGACTTTTTATCTCAGAATTCTGACTTTTTATCCCAGAATTCTGACTTTATATCTCAGAATACTGACTTTATATCCCAGAATTCTGACTTTTTATCCCAGAATTCTGACTTTTTATCTCAGAATTCTGACTTTTTATCTCAGAATACTGACTTTATATCTCACAATTCTGACTTTTTATCTCAGAAAGTCGCAAAAATCTTCTTTTAAAAGTTCAACCACTTCCCTTTATTTATGATGTTTGAATTCACTGAAGTTGAAAATCAATATTATTATTAATCATTTCCATGTGGGTAGATGAGCTGCTGTGTGTGTGTGTGTGTGTGTGTGTGAACCTGTAATCAAAATCTACAGCATGACACAGAGGTAAACAACACCCTCACTGCGAAAGATGTTCATGTAACAGATCACACCACATGGCCATTTACCCATAATGCCCTCCTGCTGTCGTTTAACTGCCCCGGCTCAGCCAAAACCAATCTCCGTAAGAGTGTGGCAGGCGCGGGCAACAGCTGCACCGGTTCCGTCCGCCATCTGTGATCAAACACTCAAAAACACACTACAGAATGTGTTGGTTAGTTACAGCTGGAGGGTTTTATGTCATTTTCAGAGTGTTTTCATGCATGGCATAACACTAACCTCAACAATACGCAAATGCGTCTAATATAATAGCACAGAGGTGATTATGATAATTATGATAATGCATAGACGACAGCAGAAGTTATAAACAAACACTAAGCTAAATATTGCATTAGTATTAGCAATATTAACAGTGACGGATGAATCTGCAGCAAAAATACGCCTTTGAAATTGAAATACGTTTTAGTTGAAAAACGGTTTGCTTTGATGATATGGTAAGTTTTATCATTAGCATTTAGCATTGTTTTAACCCCGCTTTTTTCGACCCACCACACAGTAAAAACCCCAGAGTTAAATCAACTCTGCTCAGATAACATTTGGTCCCTCTCTAAATAGTGTTAAAGTAACACTCTTCAGAGATTGAATGTCTTTTATCTTCAGTTGATTTCATCTAAGGCTGTGGCTGAAGTCAGTTGTAGTTCTTGTGTTTCTCTATTCTTTAGTGATTCTGCTTGTTAACAGCAGGTGTTCATCATTAATGTTCAATCATCACTTAATTAATTGCTTAATTATCTCATTAACTTTAACTCTGCTTCAGTTTTACTTTAACACTATTTAGAGCGGGACCAAATGTTATCTGAGCAGAGTTGATTTAACTCTGGGGTTTTTACTGAACCGTCTGTTGCTTTGCCTGTTGATGAAACTGTATGTTTTATATTCTGACGTGTCGATTTAACGTCCCTTCACTTTAACCAAAGAGCACACATTAGAGTAAATTACTCAACACAAATAAGATTTAATGGTGACAGTAAGTGTTTTTATTAGAATACTATTTATGGTTTAATCTGACATTAATGAGAAGGGGATGGGATTGCGTAGACGAGTGATAAAAATGGGTTTATATGTGACTTAATAACAACACAGCAATTTATGCTGCAGTTTCTTAAACTGAAAGCACAAATCAAAATGAAAACATCGAAATAGACCCATTAATATTGAGGTGTTTACTTTTAGCTACTGAACTTTCTCAGATAAGGATACTTCCCTTTTTCCTCGAAAATTGACAAGACACAAACACACGGAACTGTTTTACTTCCATAAACTGCAAATTATTGATCTATTCTTTGTGCTCGAGCTCAGATGAGTGCAATACGTGCAAAATTATTTTTTACTTGAGAAAAATGCAAACTTTGTACAATGCAATGTCTGAATGTCCCAAATGACGCACTATACACTATGGCTGGATCCGAAATCAAACACTCTCTCTTGTTTTGAATCATTAATTACTTCACAACTACTTAAAAAGTATGTTCTATATAGTATGAATGTGATCCATTCGCCATGTTGTCATCATCATGTGACCTACCAGAGTCAGTTGCGTTGCTTCACCGCCATTCACAAATCCTCTCCCGTGGCCTCATGGGATAGTAAAGTGTCCATCTCATGCACACTCATGCTGTTTTTCGTCTACTATATAGTGGGAAGTATGTGATTTCAGATGCAGCCTATGAACTCTCAGAGTCTGATAGCCCCTCCCCCTCCGCTACATAATTATAGTGCGACATTTGAATGCATTAAGTGTGAACACTTAATTTTTTTTTCCGTATACTTTCTCTATTTGGACTTTTCAGTGTGAAAATGGAATAGTATATAAATTAGGACGGACAATATGAGTCAGGACATTAAACTAGGATATACTTTAAAATACGCACTTTTTTAAAAGTAACATGTAAACCCAATACTCTTATAATAATAATAAACAATCAGAAGTTCATCTGTTTGAACTAAATGATATTTTCGACAATTTTGCGGTAATGGTTTTTACAATAAAATTTCTATAAACACCAAAATACAAATAGAAGCTGCATTTCTGAGCTTCGAAATTTAAACCTTCCATTGTGAGCGCATTAAGGGTGCGTTCACACTTGACATGTTTGGTTCCATTAAAACAAACCCTGGTGCGATTGCTCAGTTAGTGCGGTTCGCTTGAACACATGCACTCAAAAAAATATTTCAGTCTAAACATAAGTTTTATGCAATTTAATTACATAGCAATTTTCCATCCATTTGGATTACATAGTTTTAACATAAACAAACTAATAAACTTAATATGATTCATATTTGTCAGTCATACGTAAATGAAGTTTATGTAATAGATTTATGTAATAGTTCACAGGTTAATGAACACTGTTTAGTGGTCATGTGTGTGCGCACTACTGAGTTAAAGTACCATTGAAGCAGTGTCAGAGTTAATGAGATCATTAAGAGATGATTGAGCATTAATGATGAACACCTGCTGTTAACAAGCAGAATCACTGAAGGACAGAGAAACACAAGAACTACAACTGATGAAATCAACTGAAGATAAAAGACATTTAATCTCTCACTATTCATATACTCAACTATTACATAAATCTTACCTATTTCATTTACGTATGACTGACAAATATGAATCACATTAAGTTTATTAGTTTGTTTATGTTAAAACTATGTAAACCAAATGGATGGAAAATTGCTATGTAATTAAATTACATAAAACTTATGTTTATACAGAAATATTTTTTGAGTGTGTGAACGCTGCCATCTGAACCCTGGTGTGGACCGAGACCGCTAAAAAGATGGGTCTCGGTCCGCTTCCAAACGAACTCTGGTGCGGTTCGATTGATATATGAACGCGACACGGACCAAAGATGTGTAAACAAACCAAAAACAGGACGTGATGTCACAAGATGCAACGCTACAAGTCAGCTGATTTGACGACGCGGGAAGATCGGAGTATCCAAAATGAGTCGAGGACAAACGTGGAGCAACGAAGAGGTGAAGTTTCTGTTTCTGCGTATGACGGAGGAAATCCTGGAGCTGTTTTGAGTGTTTTGAACATTTTATGAGCTCTTCGTGAGTTCTCAGCTGGTAAAAATAAAGCATATGTTCACGCATAAAATGATGGCGTTTAATCCAGAACACAGCGTTGTTTTGAATGTTTGGTAAGCGAGCTCCGTCGCCAAATATACGTCATAAAAGCCGACCAATCAGGCCGTATCCCAATGCCTTTGGTTCGGTAACTTTAGGTTCGATGATAAAAATGCCAGTGTGAACGCTAAGAGGACCAGGACTATATGTTTTGTTTTTGTTTTTTGGTCCGGTCCAAACAAACCAAACCAACCGAACTACAAGTGTGAACGCAGCCTAAATTGAAGAGAGAAAAAATAATTTTCTCTGGTAATAATCAACCATGTCACAGATGATCTCCATAGAAACGTATTTTTTATCTCGGGATATTCCTGTAAGTCACAGGTGAACTAAAGCAAAGTTGTCGACCTCACCAGTTTGATGAAGCCCCGCCCCTTTTCAGCGCCGCGTTCCTTGTATTTCCACAGCATGACGGAAGATTTTTCGAATGAAACGCTCGTTTGTCTGGAGCATAAGTACCTTAAAAAATGAATAATACCAACTATAATAACAACAACAATAAATCATTCAGGTGCAGATGACAAAATAAAATTGAATAAAAACATCTACGAAAGCGAAACTAATTCATTCATCTTCAAAAGGATTCCAACCAACAGACATATACATAATTTACGGAATTAACGAGTTTTTCTCATCATTTGCCTGAATAAAACAGCAGGCCTTTTATAGCTATCTTAAAGGTCAACGTTCGTCTTTGCATTCGTCTTTACAACCTGGAAAGGTCAAATCATTACTTATCATAATGCAGATGAAACCTACACAGATAATCCATAGCAAAACAGATTATGGTACACAGGCTGGTCACTCTCACTGGCTGCGTACCATATGTGCTACGGAAATTATTTTGAGCAAAAGCCAGATGATAACAAATTAACACCATTTAGTAGTTGTTGAAGGGTCAGCTTTGAAAGGTTAGACAAGCGTCTTTCCCCACGTCTGCAGAGCAAAGCAGCTTAGACCCAATCAAACATTTCTGCTCGCCACGGTGGAGTAAACACTAATCGTGATGACCGTGTTGATGATGATTATGGTAATGATGTCATCAGTGACTACTAAGCTTCTGGATTATAGAGGCATGCCAATCATAATAAAGATGAATAGAAAATTATTCATATGATTTTATTCCATTGGCATGTATTATACGATGTCTGTATTTGCACGGGCCATTCCAACAAAAACACTGTTTTATTGTACCATGAGCCACTGTGTCTAATGAATGGATCTGAGACACAAAGAGACACCTGCGTGAACTTCTGCACACAACAACTCACATGAAAGCGGCACTAATTTGCTTTGACAAATGTTTAACTGGCCGTTTTGCAAACGACAAACACACAATTCATTGTTTAAGCTCTGTCCTGCTGGCGTAACATATGTATCATGCAGTGCGATATCTAAAATTATTTTAAGATACATTTTTATGAATATTCTATTAGGCTTATATAGACCCTTTTCACTGATGCGTCATCAGTATCGTAAATCCTGCGAAGTTTTCTATATTTTCTATATTTTCATTTTTTTTTTTTTTTTTTTTTTTTAATGTACATTTATAACGCTATATTTAGCATTATTATTACATTTAAGTATTAAATTACAAAAAAGTAGTGAGGGTGGGAGTGACGGTAAAAACGACATCTTAACTGCCGTTATCGATCGATCTCTATTTTTTCCCTCTTTTTGAAAGTTTTCAAAACACTATTATGGAGTTTTTCTTTTGCTATTTGCTCAAATGGAAACAAAAATATATTTAACGTAGTCTCATTCGCCGCTATTAAAGTTTACCCAACTATGACGACTTCCGCTATCGAGAAACACGGAAATATGAAAAGGGTCTATTATTACTATTTACACGCGCTAGTATTAACTTGTCCATAGACCACAATTATATAGCCTACACTTTAATTTAAAATTTGAAAAAATAGATAATACTAGGGAAAAAAATATTTTAAAATTAATATATATATACAAATCGTAACCACTACTTAATGTAGTACCGCTAGCGAGCGGAATAACCATAGCAACAGTAGACCGCCACTTTCCCTCAGGATCGTAACGGACGTAACTGTCACTATAATTCAAAATTTAAAATAAAAAACGGTTTGATTAACCGTTGACCACGTAAAAACTTAACAGCATATCCGTCCTGAAAATGTCATAGTAGCCTATTACTAGTACATCTTATTCGCACGTTGGACTAAAATTAATATAAGTGATTTAATGTTCAAATAACGCTTTAAAAGCCACCCACGGAAAATGTCACACCCACCGTCACGCAAAACGAGATTATCACTCCCGTGGATCGTTTACGGTGAAACTATGGAGAGACACCGGACGGTCAACCGGTGAAACGCTGTCACGTCACTGGCTTTATTCACAGCCCTATTCACTAACTTTAACAAGTGATGTTATTATAAAGATAAGCGTTTTCAATAACCTCAGGCAATGTAATGAAACGCCTCAGATATTAACAGCGCGCGCTAAGCCGCTTTAAGACTCGCGCGCAGGTGGATGGAAATAGAAGTGCTGAAGATCCGCGCCATAAACCTGACAGAAAACTTTTGCCTCAAACGACGAAGAATGAACTTAGTGCGTACTGGGACTTTCACCGTCTTTTCCCCTTCAAAGACCGAGAATAACGGGACGCGGAGCACAGGACGTTCGGAGTTTTCGGTAACGCTCAAATAATGGCTAAGAAGAAACGCGTTTTACCGGTCAATTTTATCAAAGGATTCCCAGATGACAGGTTATTATAGAGGCAGACATGCCAGCCAACCTCACCATCTCCAGCCACACCACGAACTACAACTTCCCAGCGCTCATATTCGGGATTTTACTGATCATTATCATCATATGTGGGAACGTGCTGGTGTGTCTGAGCGTTTATAAGGAGAAAGCGCTGAAAACCACGACTAACTACTTCATAGTCAGTTTGGCTGTAGCTGATTTGCTGCTTTCTGTTCTGGTCTTGCCGCTCTTCGTCTATACTGAGGTGAGTTCAGACACTTCTTTACCTAGATATTGTGTTTACAAGGTGAGCAGAAAACAAATAGGTTTGGACCTACTTTAAAACCCCGCTAAGCTGGTTTACATGGTGATCATCTTAAATGACCAGCTAAAACCCTCCAATGGGTCCACTGTCAGTTTTAGCCACTTTCATTCTGGTTTGTACTTGTAAACCATGTTTAAGTCAGGAATGTGTAGAATTGCTGAATTGGAATAAGGTGATTTCAAGCTATATTTATCTATATCTATCTATCTATCTATCTATCTATCTATCTATATATATATATATATATATATATATATATATATATATATATATATATGAACGTAAAACTTAGTTAAACGTGCTTTATTTATGTAATATATAAATTTTTTAATATTTAATATTGAGTATGTGTGTGTATATTTTTTATATATATATATATATATATATAAGCACACACACCAAAAAATGTTGGGTTGGGTTGAAAATGGACAAACCCAGCAGTTGGGTTAAATGTTTACCCAATCTACTGGGTAGTTTTATGTACTGTTGTTTAAAAATGACTTTATTACTTGCTTAAAATGAACCCAAAGTATGTTGGAAATGAACATTTACTGATATGTTTAATAAATGAACGTTTATTAATACGTTTAATATGTAAAGTCCTTATTAATAAATGCTCGTCTTTTGATTATTATTGTTGCCTTTACTCACTAAAAAATGTTGGGTTAAAAATAACCCAATATGTGTAACCCAACCGTTGGGTTAATGAAATAACCCAACGTTTTTTACAGTGTAGTAATTATGAGTCTGACTTTTAATTTTCAACATATTTTTGGTTCATTTTAAGCCAGCCGTACAGTCATTTTTAATCAATAGTTGGGTTAAATAAAACTGCCCAGCATGTCGGTCAATACAACAAAATTGACCATTTTCAACCCATAACCCATACATTTTGTAATATTTAATATTGTGTGTGTGTGGTGTGTGTGTATATTATATATATATACACCAAAAAATGTTGGGTTGGGTTGAAAATGGACAAACCCAGCAGTTGGGTTAAACGTTTACCCAATCTACTGGGTAGTTTTATGTAACTCAACTATTGCTTAAAAATGACTGTTACTTAAAATGAACCCAAAGTATGTTGGAAATTAACATTTATTGATATATTTAATAAATGGACGTTTATTAATACGTTTAATTAATAACAATTAAACTTAAAGTCCTTATTAATAAATGCTCGTCTTTTGATTATTATTGTTGCCTTTACTCACTAAAAAATGTTGGGTTAAAAATAACCCAATATGTGTAACCCAACCGTTGGGTTAATGAAATAACCCAACGTTTTTTTTACAGTGTAGTAATTATGAGTCTGACTTTTAATTTTCAACATATTTTTGGTTCATTTTAAGCCAGCCGTACAGTCATTTTTAATCAATAGTTGGGTTAAATAAAACTGCCCAGCATGTCGGTCAATACAACAAAATTGACCATTTTCAACCCATAACCCATACATTTTGTAATATTTAATATTGTGTGTGTGTGGTGTGTGTGTATATTATATATATATACACCAAAAAATGTTGGGTTGGGTTGAAAATGGACAAACCCAGCAGTTGGGTTAAACGTTTACCCAATCTACTGGGTAGTTTTATGTAACTCAACTATTGCTTAAAAATGACTGTTACTTAAAATGAACCCAAAGTATGTTGGAAATTAACATTTATTGATATATTTAATAAATGGACGTTTATTAATACGTTTAATTAATAACAATTAAACTTAAAGTCCTTATTAATAAATGCTCGTCTTTTGATTATTATTGTTGCCTTTACTCACTAAAAAATGTTGGGTTAAAAATAACCCAATATGTGTAACCCAACCGTTGGGTTAATGAAATAACCCAACGTTTTTTTTACAGTGTAGTAATTATGAGTCTGACTTTTAATTTTCAACATATTTTTGGTTCATTTTAAGCCAGCCGTACAGTCATTTTTAATCAATAGTTGGGTTAAATAAAACTGCCCAGCATGTCGGTCAATACAACAAAATTGACCATTTTCAACCCATAACCCATACATTTTGTAATATTTAATATTGTGTGTGTGTGGTGTGTGTGTATATTATATATATATACACCAAAAAATGTTGGGTTGGGTTGAAAATGGACCAACCCAGCAGTTGGGTTAAACGTTTACCCAATCTACTGGGTAGTTTTATGTAACTCAACTATTGCTTAAAAATGACTGTTACTTAAAATGAACCCAAAGTATGTTGGAAATGAACGTTTATTAATACGTTTAATATGTAAAGTCCTTATTAATAAAAGCTCGTCTTTTGATTATTATCGTTGCCTCCAGTAATTACGAGTCTGATTTTAAATTTCCAACATATATTTGGTTCATTTTACGCCAGCCGTATATATATATAAACATTAAACCTAGTAGCTAAAACAGTTTCTGGTAGTAGCTCGCCATTAACCACGTTCACAGTAACCTACAATCTATTGACCTGTAACACTTCATCCATCTGATCACCTGCTCCATAAAAGCGCAAGATGAACTTTAGCATCAATGCTCAATTGTTACCCTTGCGTGAAAAACTCTGCAGACACGCATTCATCCGGCCGGCAACGGCCCCCTCCCGCTGAGACCGTCTGTCTCTGCCAGAGCGGACAACATGAACACACATCACACAATACACATTGTTTATCACCCCGGGATGTGGGCGCGAGGTCCGAGACGCTTCCACTAAAGAGGCCTCCAAAATAACCATGCCATCCGGGGCCATCCCAGTTACCGTGTCCCCTAGACTGGATTCTGAGGGCCTCAGACGAGTGGGGACAAGGTCAGCGGGAGCAAAGCGAACCACTCTGTTTGGCAGACACAAGGACGCGAAGAAAATGAGCTCCAGTGAGTCAGCCGTGGCTTAATTACAATTTTACATGAGTCCCCTCACCACGATCTCATGGCTTCCTCTTGTAGGGTGAGTGTTGCTCGTTGGCATGGGAGAGAGGCCATTACCAAAAAGCAATTAAGAATCTGTCCTCATCTGCAGGCCAATAATTAAAATGCCATTAAATCCTCCCCTCTGCTGTTTTATCTCTTTTTTTAGAACGCGCGATGCGTATCAGGTACTAAATTACCAGCCCGAGAACATGTGGTGTGTGTGTGTGTGTGTGTGTTGTTGTGACTACGCCAAACGGATAATAGGGAAATTAAGGTTTTACACACTCGCTCTGCTGTGAACGGGAGGTTAGGGAAAGGTGAAAGAGGTCAGAGAGGCATGGGAACGGAGTAAAATACGCTGATGATTTTTTCTCCCTCTCAGTTCCAGGATGGAGTTTGGACCCTGAACATGACCCTCTGTGATGGACTGATGACCATGGACGTGATGCTCTGCACCGCCTCCATATTTAACCTGTGCGCCATCAGCATCGACAGGTGGGTCTGACGTGTCTGCGCGTTATTAACTAAAATTAAATCCGTTTGGACTGAATCTGGATGGTTTAAGTAGATAATAGCGACACTTGTTGTTGTTTTGGTCGATTGGATCAAGCCCACGAGCGAAACACATTAACATTTACACCTGATATTTGAATCACTTTTCTGTCCTGATTTTGGGCTTTTTCAGATCTTTCGATCTAATGGACAAAATAAGCTCGCGCAATTTACTAGGGGTGTGACGAGACCCCTATCCCACCAGACGAGACACGAGATTGGGTTCACGAGACGAGATTTTTATAGTATTTTTCAAGAAATCCTCAATAATGAAACGTATGAAGGGAAAACAGTCTTTTATTCAACTGAAGATCATAAAATGCAAAAATGTCGGTGCATTTTGAAATCAACTTGTCATTTTACTTCTATTTTAATGAATTATTAAATGTTTTGCCACAAAATCAACCAGTTGTTTTCTGCCCTGTATAATTTCACACGAGAAATCTCACTGAACTTCTTTCTACAGATTGAACATAAATTAAACCATATAAATAAAAAATTCAATTAAGTGTCACTTTAACTGCAGTACAAAGTCACTATTGATTGTGTGGCTGTAACTGTGATATAGCTCTGCGTACACTGAGAAGTCCAGCCGTTAGCAGTAAAAGCGATGCTTTCTGCCTCTTTAGCGGTCGTTCACATATCGCGGCTAAAAAAGCGTGGAAAGCGCGGCCGCGTCGCTTCCTCCTTTCGCAAGCGTTCGGGAGCTCGCGCTTCTGTAGCGTCTGTCGTTGCTATGCAACCATGAACTGTGCTCTCCACGACCATGAGGAAGTTTCAGCAAGGGATCAATTGATTTTTAGCCCTTGCTTTAGCTTTACTACTAGATATATTTATGGAGATGAGATATGATCAGCTGTTCGGCTGAGATTTCCATGTTTTGTTACGGAAAGGTCGAAGCTGATTGGTTGGTTCTTGTCACATGACCTGCGGTGCGCTTGCGGCGTTCTGAAAAGTTGAGATGCGCGTCGTGTCGCTTCCATTTTGCGCGAATGAAAATGCGCGTGATATGTGAACGGCCCCTAAGAGTCTGTACAACCTTGGCCGAGGTGTACGGCATAGTTTTCTTACAATGTTTACATATTGTTTGTGTCTTGTGTGTTATTATTTCTACTGGAAAACCGAAATGTTTCCACACAAAGGATTTGAAAGTGGCGGGAGCATCTTCAATAATAATTTCACCCTCACACTGAAAGCAGGACGAGACAACTTTTCACCTCGACGAGAAATCTCGTCACGTTTTAGTCTCGCGAGATCACGTGGTACGAGATCTCGTCACACCCCTACAATTTACACATGAACGTGACCGGATATGACGGAAAAACATACCGGGAACATCAGCAAACACCGGCCGAAGCCTGCTTTAGAAATCAGGAATGGTTGCGCTGGTACATTTTTCATCTTCAAATCAAACTTGGGTCTTCAGCCGACAAAGTTTAAATCCCGTCGGACTAGCGTTCCTCCCGTAATGTTTGCGTGTTAGGTTACGAGCGCAATCCGGTCAAATGCGTTTTCGACTACCTCTGGAAGCGGTCGAAAGTGGACAAGCTCTACACCTGTATTTAGCACCAGATCCGACCGACTGAAATGCATCTTAATACCTAAGATGCGTTTTGAGCTCGTGAACCTTCGACCACTTCCAGAGGTCGTCGAAAACGCATTTGACTGGACCGCTTTCGTAGTGTAAATGCCCATCAAATGTGTTACAACAGCACGACGTCATCAAGACGCGTAAACATTTTGTGTTAGCCAGACGTGATTTAAATGTTGTCGGCTGAAGACCCAAGTTTGGTTTGAAGAGGAAAAATGTACCAAGCACAATGTTCTCCCACCATTCCTGATTTCTAACACCGTGTCTGGACGCGAGCGGTGCGATATGACGCGACAGAAGACTGTTGTAATCATGTCGGATGCGGTGCGAGCGACAAATCTCCGACATGATGTTCTGACATGAAGGTTTGCAACGGGCTCCAGTGTAGACACGAATTTTGATGCGAGCGACAGTAGTCCCATCCGGTCAGCGTTCGGGTCTTTACATTTACATTTTTCATCACTTAGCTGACGCTTTTATCCAAAGCGACTTACAAGGGGAATTAGGGGTTAGGTGTCTTGCTCAAGGGCACTTCAGTCATGGTTTCGAAGGGGGAGCTGTTTATTCACAATCCCCACTTTCAATTCCTGCCGGCGTGGGAATCGAACCAACAACCTTCTGATTACAAGCCCGACTCCCTCACCACTAGGCCACAACTACCCCCTCTTGGTCTTGTTTTTTCGTTGTCTCGAGTCGCGTCTATATGTAAATTGCGCGAGCTTATTTAGATCGAAAGATCTGAAAAAGCCCACCTTTACCTGCCCATAGACCCTGCCACGAAGACATCAGAACTGAAGTGGCCAAAAAAACACCGATTGACCAAAACGCATCTTAAAGCCCGGTGTAAACAAGGCCTTCGAGAAAATTAGTTACCATTTGTAAATTTGATTTCATGCTAATATAGTTTGCACCCACTTCTAATAAACATTTGAGTTATTTATAGTCGTTATCAAAGGAAAAACTCACTTTATTTGGGGCATACAGTTGCTCAAAGTGTGAAAACTCAAAGTACGTCTGCGGCTCCAGTTCCTGTGCGTTCGTCAGGCACAAAATGTGTAAAACATGCCTTTAAAATCTGATGCTTGAACTGGGATGGGGATCGATGAATCAAAATCATGCATTACACCGATATTTCACAGCTAGTTTTATATTTTGGAAGCGGTACGGGTCACAGCAGGTTACCTTCCTCATCGTGGGTCTGTTTGAAGACACGATGAAATAGCATTTATAATAAAAGTGGCTTCCTGCTATGATTAAAAGAAGAGAGACTGGCAGAAAAAATGTGTTCGGAATAACTAAAACGCATTAAGTTGCAGACATTACCTCGGAATTCATCATTTAGACCCTCCTTCTCCGTCCCGCCGTCGCTGGCCTGGCGATTCGAGTCAACCGCAGGGTCATTACCGTCCCTCCTGCCGATCCGTGTGGCTCAGCAGAAGGTGTTTTGAGAGATTAAGGAGATATATGCTCAGGGCGGCACTCTCTGGAGATACAACAGCATGAAACTTGTTATGCAGGGAAAGGCTGCAAACACGCCACTTGGCAGAACTCGCCACTGAATCAGCATGAAAAAGCAATGCGTTGAGAACGGATAGACGGACAGCGCTGCGCTGCGTTTGTGTGGAACGGCCACATGCGTCCAGAGCGGCTTCAGGGTTCACACTCCTGTTTAGAAAGGCTCACGGTTTCTTCTATCGCTGATATGGAAAGTTAAATTCGGTTATTAAATAAAACTATAAAATTATATGCACGATTTTTCACATATTTAGGTGGATGTCACAAATCATACTTAATACTTTAGCCCCCAAAATAAAAAATGTAGTAGTTTTCAGATTTTTTTTTTTTTTTAAATAGGCAGACAGTAATTATAATAATGAAAAAATTAATATATATTATTAGAAATGGTTTTTTTTTACAATATGCACATATATATAGACATAGATATATATACATTATACACAATAGACATTTATTTTTATGACATTTAAGCACTTTGGAATAATATTTTTTAAGTATATATTCTTGCACACTTATAATTTGTAGTTTTTGGATTTTTTTAAAATAGACAGACAGTAATTACAGTAATGAAAAAATTAATATATATTATTAGAAATGTTTTTTTTTACAATATGCACATATATATATAGACATAGATATATATACATTTTATATATATATATATATATATATATAAAATAGACATTTATTTGTATGACATTTAAGCACTTTGGAATAATATTTTTTAAGTATATATTCTTGCACACTTATAATTTGTAGTTTTTGGATTTTTTTATAATAGGCATACAGTAATAATAATGAAAAAATTAATATATATTATTAGAAATGTTTTTTTTTACAATATGCACATATACAGACATATATTTATAGATATATATATATATATATATATATATATATTTATATACATACATTTTATATATATATATATATATATATATATTAGACATTTATTTGTATGACATTTAAGCACTTTGGAATAATATTTTTAAGTATATATATTCTTGCACACTTTTAATTAGTAGTTTTTGGATTTTTTTTATAATAGGCATACAGTAATAATAATGAAAAACGAACATATATTATTAGAAATTAAAAATGTATATATGTAAATAAATATATATATAAAGTGACATTTATTTTTATGACATTTAACGACCTAAATTGTTGTATTTTTTCCAAGCGATAGTTTCCTTTTCTTACAATTGGTATACAGTAATAATAATTGCAATATGATCATGAGAATTTGGGGAAAATATTATATAATTTATACTTCTCTCTGTGAGTTTTAGGGTGAAATATGACTCACAGATCACATTATAAAATACACACATGCTGGTGATATTATTTGATTATCAGATGAGCGTTCAGGGAAATAACCCTCAATTACCCGATAAGAGATTCAGTCAGTGGGTTAGCGAGCATTTAATATGGAATAAGTTTTTAAAGTGTTTTAATAGTGGACTGACGTGTACTCCCTCATATGGTTCGCAACAGGTTCATCGCAGTCTCTGTCCCTCTCGCTTACAACCGCAAACATGTGGACCAGCGACAGATTGTCCTGCTTTCCACCACATGGATTCTGGCCTTAGCCGTGGCTTCCCCCGTGATGTTCGGAATCAACAACGTCCCCGACCGGGACAACAGCGAATGCAAGCTGGAGGACAACAACTACGTGGTCTACTCCTCCGTCTGTTCGTTTTTCGTGCCGTGCCCCATCATGCTGTTGCTGTACTGCGGAATGTTCCGGGGCTTGAGAAACTGGGAGGAGGCGCGGAAGGCCAAGCTGAGGAGCAGCATGCAGGCCTGCAGGAAGCTTCAGGAGGCGGCCGCGTCGCTGCAGCCGCTGTCCGGCCTGCCGCCCCTGTCGAGCCTGCCGCCGCCTCTGCCGCCTGTGATCGATCAAGACCTCACTGACATTACCTTAGAGGAGCTGGACCAGGATCACTACCCCGATCCTCACAGCCCCAAACCCGTGTCCGTGCTCGCCTACCCGGTCGCGAGCTACAAACAAGATCAAAACCAGAACCGGCAAAGGAAGAGGACCAAAATAAACAGGAGGGAGAGGAAAGCAATGAGGGTGCTTCCTGTCGTAGTAGGTAAGTTAGTTAAAGTGACCCTGTATTATTTCAGAGACGAGGTCATTTATTAACCCAGGGGTTTTCAAAGTCTAACGGTGTGTTCACACTTGTCACGTTTGGTTCGATTAAAACGAACCCTGGTGCGACTGCTCAGTTTGAACACATGTGAACGCTGCCATCAGAACCCTGACCGCTAAAACGACGGGTCTCGGTCCGCTTCCAAACGAACTCTGGCGCGGTTCGACTGATATATGAACGCGACACGGACCAAAGACGTGTAAACGAACCAAAAACAGGACGTGATGTCACGAGATGCGATGCTACAAGTCAGCTGATTCGACGACGCGGAAAGATCGGCGTATCCAAAATGAATCGAGGGCAAACGTGGAGTTTCTGTTTCTGTGTACAACGGAGGAAATCCTGCTGCTGTTTTGAATGTTTTGAACATTTTATGAGTTCTTCGTGAGTTCTCAGCTGGTCAAAATAAAGCATAAAATGATGGTGTTTAATCCAGAACACAGCGTTGTTTTGAATGTTCGGTAAGCGAGCTCCGTCGCCAAATATACGTCATAAAAGCCGACCAATCAGGTCGTGATCGTATCCTTATGCCTTTGGTTCGGTAACTTCAGGTTCACTGTTAAAAATGCCAGTGTGAACGCTAAGAGGACCAGGACTATATGTTTTGTTTTTGTTTTTTGGTCCGGACCGAACGAACCAAACCAACCGAACTACAAGTGTGAACGCACCCTAAGACAGTGGGCCTCCCTTTTGACACAACTTACCCCCAACGCACACAAAGATAAACACACAGAACAATGTCTGACCGTTAACTCACTTTTATCATTATTTGTGTCACCTCAACATGCTTGGTTTCAAGGTGTCGCCGAAGTATAAAATATCTTGACACATAAAGGTCGTGGTTCATCAGCTGGTCCTGTCCACATAAAATCCTAGACTTAAATACTGATCATCATATCGTCGTCTTTTGGGTTTAAGCCCTGAAGTTGAAGACTTTGAATCGGGCGGTCTCAGAAACCGCTCCGTTGCATTAATAGGCATATTTTGGCGGGCTTGCAAAACAGCAGCGAATTCACAGCTACGGCCTTCTGGGTGAAAAATGTGTCTCATATTTTAGTATAGTTTAAAATAAAAACATTTAAATATAATAAAAAATACATATAATAATTAAACTAAATAATAGGGGAGGCGCGCCCCACACTTTGAAAACCGCTGTATGAACCCTTATACGCATACCCTCTATTTCTGTTTAACTTTAACAATCAAAAAATACTCAACTTTACTTATTAGTTCAATTGGAGTATTTACATTTTTCAAAACGGCTTGTGCCGACGGTGAGCGAGTCGATATTAAACTGTTATGAATTAAAATAAGATATCAAAAGGAGCGCATGCATGTCAACTAAACCTCTATGAAGACATTTAACTTTAAAAAGCTCTTTGAATTTAAGTGTTATATTTAATGTTTTACGTCTTTTTTTCCTGGAAATGTCTGCCATTTGCAGATTATTGGTAGGAGAAATCAACTATTTATTTAAATTATTTAATTAATTTAATAATTCATAAATAGTTTGTTTTAAATACTGTTTTAAAGAAATGTTTCTAACATTTATTTAACCCTTCTGCGCTGTTGGATTTCTGTGGACACTCGTTATGGAGCGGGTCAAATTGACCCTAATTGGATTCAATACAATTCCTCAAAAATCACACTATGAAAAACAACAAAGATTCAGATACAAACTGTTAATTTTTAATATCAACATTTGTCAAACATTCCAAAATATATATATCTGGAGATATGATTTAATGAAAATGTTTTTTAACCATTTTTTAAAACTGTTTTGTTTTGACAAAATGTGAAAATAAACAGTGGATTTTTAAATACTATAAATAATTTTTTTTAACTTTTTTTTTTCTTAGAACATCATAACTGAACAATTAAATGCAGCTGTATAATGAAAATATGTACTTTTCCTAAGTCGGCTGTTTTGTAAACTCATTTCATAAAGTCAAGAGCTTTCTGGATCTGAACTTCACACTCGTGCTGCTGTTAAAACATGTTTCTGTGTTGAAATACGTGTGGAAAACCTCATTTTTTAGCTTCATAAGGTAGTAAAAAAATAAAATAACAAAATATAACCAAGAAATGTTATTATTTTGGGTCAGTACAGTTGCTTTAGAGCGTTAAAATATGCGGCGAACGTCACAAACGTAACAGTGATTTTGTTTGTATATGTCAAAAAACACCAGCATGTTGAAACTTTGCATGATGATAAATGAGAAAAAGTCACAAAATATCACAGTATTTCCAACAACTAGAAAATCTAAACGGGTCAAATTGACCTGGAACACAACACAAGGGTTAAACAATATCATTTTTTTAATATACGAAATGAGGAAGCTTCGATTCAACCATAAAAACAAGCAGCCTTATCTCAGTTCAGAGGTGTTGTGAGTTCAAATAAAGAGGGGAAAAAATAGTCTCTCGCTTTTAAAACGGGCTTAGAGGAGTGATTACAAACACTGTCTACATTTGCTGAAATGAGGAACTCCTTTGGCCCTCATTGGCTAATCATTCCTCACCAATCCTCCAATCCGATTATGATGTAAGCCTCACTGTAGTCCAGCAGGCAGAGTGGGGGCAGCCGTCACATTAAGACATGCACTTATCCTCTTCACGGGTTCCTGGGACGTGCCACTGATGTACCTGTGACGTGCTCTGTACAGTACTGACAGTACTTCACACACCCTTTCGCTCCTTGTCAACCTGAGTGCAGACGAGAAAGAGGGACAGTTTAAGGTCAGGGTAGGAACGCACCAGCTGTTCAGAATCCTCACTAGAGGCTTAGTTACTTCCAGCTAGTTTGTGTCCAGGGTTGAGGAGTAACGAAATACAAGTAACTTAGTAACGTATTTAAAATACAAAATTACAGTTACATTTTAAATGGGTGGTAATCAGATTACAGTTACATCTGAAAAGTGTTTTAGATTACCAAAGTGATTACTTTGAGTTTTAATGTCATTTAAACAGCGATTGGTGATTCTCTGACTCTGACCGTCTGAAAAAGAGGAGTTAAGTTTCATGTTTTCCACTGTTTTCATGTTTTGTGAGTCATTTTATAATTCACTCGTCACTGCAACTTTTTCTCACAATTTGTTTTTTCCCTCACAATTGTGAGTTTGTGTTTCACAATTCTGACTTCTTTTTCTCACAATTGCGAGATTTAAACTCACAGGTTGCAGGTTATAAAGTCAGAATTGGGAGATATAAACTTGCAATACTGACTTTTTTTCTTGCAATTGTGAATTTAGTATGTGAGTTTATATCTCATAATTCTGACTTTTCTCAATATTGTGAGTTTATATCTCATAATTCTGACTTTTCTCAATATTGCGAGTTTATATCTCATAATTCTGACTTTTCTCAATATTGCGAGTTTATATCTCATAATTCTGACTTTTCTCAATATTGTGAGTTTATATCTCATAATTCTGACTTTTCTCAATATTGTGAGTTTATATCTCATAATTCTGACTTTTCTCAATATTGTGAGTTTATATCTCATAATTCTGACTTTTCTCAATATTGTGAGTTTATTTCTCATAATTCTGACTTTTCTCAATATTGTCAGTTTATATCTCATAATTCTGACTTTTCTCAATATTGTGAGTTTATATCTCATAATTCTGACTTTTCTCAATATTGTGAGTTTATATCTCATAATTCTGACTTTTCTCAATATTGTGAGTTTTTATCTCATAATTCTAGTTAGCTAGAGCTCAAACAATATCGTTATAGTTGTGGTGAGGACTAACTTATTCTCACATAATTATTAAAACTTGTAGTTATTGTCCATGGTGTGAACGGGCCTTATCGCAGTTAATTATTGGGATTAGTGCTGCAACGATCACGTCACACTGTTTACATTCATCTGGCGTAATGGCGGCTTCTGCTCCTGGGAACGGAGAAAGTTCCATTCTATCACAAAAACCCAGACCACGATTATCAAAAGTATGGGAATACTTTAAACAGAGGTCAAATAAAACGCTCCTTTGTTCCCTTTGCAGAACCGAAATGGCGTACCACCTATGGAATCGGATCTCTGCCAAATTTTTTCGCGTGCAAGATCATATTTTGAGCGTGCAAAAGGGCATTTCGCGCGTGAACTGAGTTGAGGAGAAAATCTTCGTCTCGCAAATAAGAAAATATTTCGAGCGAACGAAAATCAGTTTTGCATTTCAAAGAAGTTTATTTGGATGCGCGCGGACGTTCTCTTTCGCACGTGCAGTTGCTCGCGCTCCTGATTCCCGCCCTGCTCAACGCAAACCAGCGTTACAATGTGCCAAAATTCCAGCCAATCAGAGATGAGGCTGCTAAATTCTGAACAGGAAAAACACATGGTTCAGGAGACGTGCTTGAACACTATCAAAGTTCCTTTAAGACTGTATAGAAAGTCTTTGACACTCTTCATGTTAAAGTTCAAATGTCTTCCACTGGACGACACACATAAGCGTGTGCTTATTAGCACATTAGTTCTAACTTCTTACTTAAAAAAGATCACTAGATTAATAAAAACAAATTAATAAAAATAATCTTTAGAGTAGTCGACTAATCGGGAAAAAAAATCGTTAGATTAGTCAACAGAAAAAAGAATCGTTAGTTGCCGCTTTAAATGCTCGAGCTCTTTGAAGCAGGATGGATTCTGATTGGCTGTCAAAGTTTTTATCTTTCGTCAGCTGGAAAAGAAATGCAGTTTCTCTGTGCAGTTATCATAATCATTGTGCTGTGAACAATTTTTAGAACATCGTTATCATTATATTTATCGTCCTTGGTGTGAACGGCCCTTTAAAGATCCCATGATGGTTTGCTTCCAGTGTTGAAATATTGATTTTCCTACTAAAACAGGAAGTTGGTGTGGGATGCATTTTTTAAAAAGCCTTTATATCACAATACTGAAAAACCTCACTTTCCCTCTTCACTTTACAGTGGACAAATGTAATGAGGACGCTTCCCTTGCAACCCAATTTCGTTTGTGACCGCAGTTATGAAAGGAAATACACACGCATTTCATTGGACAATCTTTTCACCTGACACTGTTCATTTTCCAGGTGCCTTCCTGTTCTGCTGGACGCCGTTCTTCGTAGTGCACACGATGAGGGCTATTTGCGAGGAGTGCGAAATTCCTGGCAGCGTCATTAGCATCGTGACCTGGCTAGGCTACGTCAACAGCGCCCTCAACCCCGTCATCTACACCGTCTTCAACACGGAGTTCAGGAAGTTCTTCCGGAAGTTCCTGCCGACTCTACCAAACTGCTGCTAGCCTGAACACGCTCTCTGCTAACGGTTTACGAACAAAACGTACCCAAAAGTATAAATAAACCAGACAAATAACGCTTACATGTAAATACAGCGAATTGTATGACACAAATATGAAAGTATGGTTATAATGCACTAAAATGTTTGCTGCCATTACATTTTTACTTTACCTTTTAATTTTGTATGTTTACATTTTGAAAGCTGACATTAAAGGGCCTCGTTGATGAAACGCAAGCAGAACGAAGTGCGTAAAACTCGCAAAAAATGTTTGAGTAGTGAAAATACAGTCGGACAAATTTGTTTTTGGGACGTTGTTATTGACAAATGACACAAAAATGGCTTTACGGACAAATGAAACATTTTGTTCTGCTTGCGTTTCATGGACGAGGCCCAGTTTATGCTTCGAAGCTTCTATGACAGGAATGTCTGTGGAACGTCTGCCATCTACGATGACCTCCATTACAGTTTTCACGTGATACGCGAAGGAGCTCGTCCAGCTCACGAGTCAAAGTTAGGGCGTTCATTTTGTATCTGATTGCACTGACTTTCATCTGAGACATAAATGTTTTTCAGAGACAAGAACTACTTCGTGCTGATGTCCAGAAGACATTGAGGTTGTATGATCGACGCCTTTTTCATCCAAATATCTGTTCATTTTATGTATTCACTTAGCGAAAAACTTTTATAGGACAAAACGCCCTGAACTAAGAAGACTGTGGCGATATTGATGTGATGTTATAAAAAAAAAATAACGGTTAACTTCGGAAAGGTTATATATGCTGTAGTTGACAGTTTTAGAAGCAATTAATGATTAATCTCAAGTGTGGAGAACAAAACTGAATCCTTGCCATCAAAAGTGGCGAATCTGATCAGTTTTGGACCTATACTGAGGACATTTTTTGTATGTATCTGAACAAAATTCACTGTCAACCTGTGTAAGTTATATGTTGGTTGTGTATTGTTTTCATGCCTTTTACGTTATTTGTACTCTTCAGGTCACGCAGTGTTCATTAAAAGCTGAGTGAACGCGGTTACACCGTGTTAATACACTGGAAAAGAGCGGTTTGATTCCAGCGCATACAGTGCTTTTTTTCTGTTGTTATGTTTTCAATGGATTTGAGTTATCAATGTCACAGTACACACGATACTCTAGCTGCTTTTGATCAATTAAAACATTCATTTTGAATTGCAATTGAGAGTTAATCATAGAAAAATTAAAATTCTGTCATTATTTACTGACCCTCATATTGTTCCAAACCGTAAGACCTTCGTTCATCTTCAGAACACAAATGAAGATATTTTTGATGAAATCTGAGAGCTTTCTGTCCCTCCGTAGAAAGCAACTGAAACTTTTACGCTTCAAAAGGTTCATAAAGACATGAATTGTGTGGTTTTCTAAAGAGATTCGATCACTTTATATGATGAACAGATTTAACTTTGGCTCTTATTCACATACAAACATTCATCAACTCACACATCAGTTGTGGTAAACAGAAGCTCAAGCATGTTTGCTTGATACGCGAGAACCAATGAGGTTCATTCTTGCGTGTTACTCTTCCACAAGAACCAATGAGGTTCATTCTCGAGTGTTACTCTTCCGCAAGAACCAATGAGGTTCATTCTTGCGTGTTACTCTTCCACAAGAACCAATGAGGTTCATTCTTGAGTGTTACGTTTCCGCAAGAACCAATGAGGTTCATTCTCGAGTGTTTCGTTTCCACAAGAACCAATGAGGTTCATTCACGAGTGTTACGCTTCCGCAAGAACCAATGAGGTTCATTCTCGAGTGTTTCGTTTCCGCAAGAACCAATGAGGTTCATTCTCGAGTGTTACGTTTCCGCAAGAACCAATTAGGTTGATTCTCGAGTGTTACGTTTCCACAAGAACCAATGAGGTTCATTCTCGAGTGTTACTCTTCCGCAAGAACCAATGAGGTTCATTCTCGAGTGTTACTCTTCCGCAAGAACCAATGAGGTTCATTCTCGAGTGTTACTCTTCCGCAAGAACCAATGAGGTTCATTCTCGAGTGTTACGTTTTCGCAAGAACCAATGAGGTTCATTCTCGAGTGTTACGTTTTCGCAAGAACCAATGAGGTTCATTCTCGAGTGTTACATTTCTGCAAGAACCAATGAGGTTCATTCTCGAGTGTTACGTTTCCGCAAGAACCAATGAGGTTCATTCTCGAGTGTTACATTTCTGCAAGAACCAATGAGGTTCATTCTCGAGTGTTACGTTTCTGCAAGAACCAATGAGGTTCATTCTCGAGTGTTACATTTCTGCAAGAACCAATGAGGTTCATTCTCGAGTGTTACATTTCTGCAAGAACCAATGAGGTTCATTCTCGAGTGTTACGTTTCCGCAAGAACCAATGAGGTTCATTCTCGAGTGTTACATTTCTGCAAGAACCAATGAGGTTCATTCTCGAGTGTTACGTTTCTGCAAGAACCAATGAGGTTCATTCTCGAGTGTTACTCTTCCACAAGAACCAATGAGGTTCATTCTCGAGTGTTACGTTTTCGCAAGAACCAATGAGGTTCATTCTCGAGTGTTACGCTTCCGCAAGAACCAATGAGGTTCATTCTCGAGTGTTACGTTTCCACAAGAACCAATGAGGTTCATCCTCGAGTGTTACGTTTCCGCAAGAACCAATGAGGTTCATTCTCGAGTGTTACTCTTCCGCAAGAACCAATGAGGTTCATTCTCGAGTGTTACGTTTCCGCAAGAACCAATGAGGTTCATTCTCGAGTGTTACGCTTCCGCAAGAACCAATGAGGTTCATTCTCGAGTGTTACTCTTCCGCAAGAACCAATGAGGTTCATTCTCGAGTGTTACGTTTCCACAAGAACCAATGAGGTTCATCCTCGAGTGTTACGTTTCCGCAAGAACCAATGAGGTTCATTCTCGAGTGTTACGTTTCCACAAGAACCAATGAGGTTCATCCTCGAGTGTTACGTTTCCGCAAGAACCAATGAGGTTCATTCTCGAGTGTTACGTTTCCACAAGAACCAATGAGGTTCATCCTCGAGTGTTACGTTTCCGCAAGAACCAATGAGGTTCATTCTCGAGTGTTACTCTTCCGCAAGAACCAATGAGGTTCATTCTCGAGTGTTACGTTTCCGCAAGAACCAATGAGGTTCATTCTCGAGTGTTACGCTTCCGCAAGAACCAATGAGGTTCATTCTCGAGTGTTACTCTTCCGCAAGAACCAATGAGGTTCATTCTCGAGTGTTACGTTTCCACAAGAACCAATGAGGTTCATCCTCGAGTGTTACGTTTCCACAAGAACCAATGAGGTTCATCCTCGAGTGTTACGTTTCCACAAGAACCAATGAGGTTCATTCTCGAGTGTTACGCTTCCGCAAGAACCAATGAGGTTCATTCTCGAGTGTTACGTTTCCGCAAGAACCAATGAGGTTCATTCTCGAGTGTTACGTTTCCGCAAGAACCAATGAGGTTCATTCTCGAGTGTTACGCTTCCGCAAGAACCAATGAGGTTCATTCTCGAGTGTTACGTTTCCACAAGAACCAATGAGGTTCATTCTCGAGTGTTACGTTTCCGCAAGAACCAATGAGGTTCATTCTCGAGTGTTACTCTTCCGCAAGAACCAATGAGGTTCATTCTCGAGTGTTACGTTTCCACAAGAACCAATGAGGTTCATCCTCGAGTGTTACGTTTCCGCAAGAACCAATGAGGTTCATTCTCGAGTGTTACGTTTCCACAAGAACCAATGAGGTTCATTCTCGAGTGTTACGTTTCCGCAAGAACCAATGAGGTTCATTCTCGAGTGTTACTCTTCCGCAAGAACCAATGAGGTTCATTCTCGAGTGTTACGTTTCCGCAAGAACCAATGAGGTTCATTCTCGAGTGTTACGTTTCCGCAAGAACCAATGAGGTTCATTCTCGAGTGTTACGTTTCCGCAAGAACCAATGAGGTTCATTCTCGAGTGTTACGTTTCCGCAAGAACCAATGAGGTTCATTCTCGAGTGTTACGCTTCCGCAAGAACCAATGAGGTTCATTCTCGAGTGTTACGTTTCCACAAGAACCAATGAGGTTCATTCTCGAGTGTTACGTTTCCGCAAGAACCAATGAGGTTCATTCTCGAGTGTTACTCTTCCGCAAGAACCAATGAGGTTCATTCTCGAGTGTTACGTTTCCACAAGAACCAATGAGGTTCATCCTCGAGTGTTACGTTTCCGCAAGAACCAATGAGGTTCATTCTCGAGTGTTACTCTTCCGCAAGAACCAATGAGGTTCATTCTCGAGTGTTACGTTTCCACAAGAACCAATGAGGTTCATCCTCGAGTGTTACGTTTCCGCAAGAACCAATGAGGTTCATTCTCGAGTGTTACGTTTCCACAAGAACCAATGAGGTTCATCCTCGAGTGTTACGTTTCCGCAAGAACCAATGAGGTTCATTCTCGAGTGTTACGTTTCCACAAGAACCAATGAGGTTCATCCTCGAGTGTTACGTTTCCGCAAGAACCAATGAGGTTCATTCTCGAGTGTTACGTTTCCGCAAGAACCAATGAGGTTCATTCTCGAGTGTTACTCTTCCGCAAGAACCAATGAGGTTCATTCTCGAGTGTTACGTTTCCGCAAGAACCAATGAGGTTCATTCTCGAGTGTTACGTTTCCGCAAGAACCAATGAGGTTCATTCTTATGTTACGCAGCACGTTTGTGCTTCCACAAGAGGTTTGTTCTTGCGCGTCATTCAGGTTTGGTTGAGCTTCTGTCACTGTATGTCACTGATCAATGTTTAATATGTGAATTAATAGATTAGTTCAATTCATATGGATTAGTCTTATAGGTCTTATAACGGGACGAGGGTGAGTAATTAATAACAGAATTTTCATTTTTGGGTGAACTAACCCTTTAAGTAGCCATTAATATTTTCCCGGATATACTGGCGGACCGTTGGATTTTTAAGTTTCGGAACCCCTGACCTAGAGGAAAAAAAAAAAAAAGAAAAAAAGACAGCAAGCAGAGATTTGCTGGACATGTATTATTAAAGCAGAATATTCCATCACGATTAATTATTCACCGTCAGATTCGCATAACAAGGGTTTTTCCCCACATGCTGATGACTAAGTAGGTATTCGTTTCGATAAAATGTCATCCACCTCTTCATCCGTCAAATGTTTCCTCCTCCATTCTTAATGCGTGGAAGTTTTTTTTATTCTAAAAACATTAAAATGTAATTTCCTTAAAAGTAAAACCAAGAGTGATATCAAGGTCAAACAGAGATGGTGACGCAAGTCCTTCTGTGGCGCAGGGGGGCGAATGTATTTCCTGATGCTTTTAAAATGAGACACGTCGAAACTTATTATGCTCAGAAAACTACAGCGGCAGCCTGTCCAGGTTCATTCCACCCACTCTCTCCTCATGCAAAAAGACGGAGACCTGTCAAACAACACCTGAGACAGCTGAAAGACATCAGTCCAAGAAAGACCAAAACAGGCACAAACACAGCATATGGAGCCACAGAGAGCCTATTAACACCATGGGAAAGCTACATCTGCTTTCAAGACACAATGTTCAAGAGAACTACTTTCAAATTTTATGAGGAAACTGAATGCGATGACTTTTGTGAGTGATTGCTAGACGGTTGCTATGCGGTTACTGGGGTGTTCTCAGTGGTTGCTATGCGGTTACTGGGGTGTTCTCAGTGGTTGCTATGCGGTTACTGGGGTGTTCTGAGTGATTGCTAGACGGTTGCTATGCGGTTACTGGGGTGTTCTCAGTGGTTGCTATGCGGTTACTGGGGTGTTCTCAGTGGTTGCTATGCGGTTACTGGGGTGTTCTGAGTGATTGCTAGACGGTTGCTATGCGGTTACTGGGGTGTTCTCAGTGGTTGCTATGCGGTTACTGGGGTGTTCTCAGTGGTTGCTATGCGGTTACTGGGGTGTTCTGAGTGATTGCTAGACGGTTGCTATGCGGTTACTGGGGTGTTCTCAGTGGTTGCTATGCGGTTACTGGGGTGTTCTCAGTGGTTGCTATGCGGTTACTGGGGTGTTCTGAGTGATTGCTAGACGGTTGCTATGCGGTTACTGGGGTGTTCTCAGTGGTTGCTATGCGGTTACTGGGGTGTTCTCAGTGGTTGCTATGCGGTTACTGGGGTGTTCTGAGTGATTGCTAGACGGTTGCTATGCGGTTACTGGGGTGTTATGAGTGGTTGCTATGCGGTTACTGGGGTGTTATGAGTGGTTGCTATGCGGTTACTGGGGTGTTATGAGTGGTTGCTATGCGGTTACTGGGGTGTTATGAGTGGTTGCTATGCGGTTACTGGGGTGTTCTGAGTGGTTGCTAGACGGTTGCTATGCGGTTACTGGGGTGTTATGAGTGGTTGCTATGCGGTTACTGGGGTGTTCTGAGTGATTGCTAGACGGTTGCTATGCGGTTACTGGGGTGTTCTCAGTGGTTGCTATGCGGTTACTGGGGTGTTCTCAGTGGTTGCTATGCGGTTACTGGGGTGTTCTGAGTGATTGCTAGACGGTTGCTATGCGGTTACTGGGGTGTTCTCAGTGGTTGCTATGCGGTTACTGGGGTGTTCTCAGTGGTTGCTATGCGGTTACTGGGGTGTTCTGAGTGATTGCTAGACGGTTGCTATGCGGTTACTGGGGTGTTATGAGTGGTTGCTATGCGGTTACTGGGGTGTTATGAGTGGTTGCTATGCGGTTACTGGGGTGTTATGAGTGGTTGCTATGCGGTTACTGGGGTGTTATGAGTGGTTGCTATGCGGTTACTGGGGTGTTCTGAGTGGTTGCTAGACGGTTGCTATGCGGTTACTGGGGTGTTATGAGTGGTTGCTATGCGGTTACTGGGGTGTTATGAGTGGTTGCTATGCGGTTACTGGGGTGTTATGAGTGGTTGCTATGCGGTTACTGGGGTGTTGTGAGTGGTTGCTAGACGGTTGCTATGCGGTTACTGGGGTGTTATGAGTGGTTGCTATGCGGTTACTGGGGTGTTATGAGTGGTTGCTATGCGGTTACTGGGGTGTTATGAGTGGTTGCTATGCGGTTACTGGGGTGTTGTGAGTGATTGCTAGACGGTTGCTATGCGGTTACTGGGGTGTTATGAGTGGTTGCTATGCGGTTACTGGGGTGTTATGAGTGGTTGCTAGACGGTTGCTATGCGGTTACTGGGGTGTTATGAGTGGTTGCTAGACGGTTGCTATGCGGTTACTGGGGTGTTATGAGTGGTTGCTATGCGGTTACTGGGGTGTTATGAGTGGTTGCTATGCGGTTACTGGGGTGTTGTGAGTGGTTGCTAGACGGTTGCTATGCGGTTACTGGGGTGTTATGAGTGGTTGCTATGCGGTTACTGGGGTGTTATGAGTGGTTGCTATGCGGTTACTGGGGTGTTATGAGTGGTTGCTATGCGGTTACTGGGGTGTTATGAGTGGTTGCTATGCGGTTACTGGGGTGTTGTGAGTGATTGCTAGACGGTTGCTATGCGGTTACTGGGGTGTTATGAGTGGTTGCTAGATGGTTGCTATGCGGTTACTGGGGTGTTATGAGTGGTTGCTAGACGGTTGCTATGCGGTTACTGGGGTGTTGTGAGTGGTTGCTAGATGGTTGCTATGCGGTTACTTAGGTGTTCTGAGTGGTTGCTAGATGGTTGCTATGCGGTTACTTGGGTGTTCTGAGTGGTTGCTAGACGGTTGCTATGCGGTTACTGTGTGGTTGTTTCGACTGTCACGTATTCTAGGTGGTTGCTTATTGGCTCAGGTCAAAAGAGCCACACCCCAAACCTGATCAAGCGTTTTCAAAATTACTTTTATTCATTATTACTTTCCTATTCTATGAAAAGGTTAAAATGTCATGTTCCATTTATGATCACCACAGCTTTCCAAAAATAAACTCACAATGGAATCTCTTATTGAAAACCCCAACTGAGCAGGATCTTTTCAGCAAAACCCGTAATACAGCCCTCATTAACATACGTGAATAGGCTTTTATGTAAAATGCCAGAAAATAAGAGCAGCTTTTAGTGTAAACAGTGGCGTGAATAACGAACCAAGCAGTCCGTTTGTGACGCATATTGTGGATGCACAACTTTCTTGTCAACTAAAATTTTCTTTTCGATTAAATTAGATGTCATTTTATCTAAAATAAACGAACAAGACATTACGAAGTATTATATAAATGTTATGCGGGTGAGTAAATGACGACATATTTTCGCTATACTTGAAAGACCTCTAAAGTTGTAGTCACTTCTCATATTGGTGGTCAGTTGTCCTACCCAGACAGTCATAAATTCTCACGAGGGTATTTTTGGATACCAGGTTTTTAAGAGAGCAATATAACAGATCTGACCTTGATATGAGAACACATATAAAGAGATGATGAGAGGCAGATGGAAAGACTGAGAGAGAGAGAGTGAAAGGAGGAAGATTTGACAAGACAACCCTGGAGATTCTCCCTTCATCCAGGACTTCTTCTGCTGAAGACAGCTGTTCCGGCTTTAATACAGGTTAAGCTCTTCTGACAGCATTTGTCCATTACCACAGAGGCTGAATTATTATGATTACAGGGATTATATGGTTCTATTACAATAGTAAACTTTTAAGCCAGATTCCAAACGGGGCTCGAACTCACAGAAAATTGAGGTCAGCAAGTCAGAGGCATAAAAGCTATTTGGACATTTCCCTGAGGATGTCCGGTAAAAAGCTGACCAAAACCCTGTTTTTCCTGACACAACCTCACAAAATAATGGAGCAAATTACCAGCCGACACGAATCCAATTCTACCCGAATGGGAATGTTTATGATTGCACAGCTTTGTTGAAACTAAAATTAACTTTCTCAATTTAAGCAATCATGTAAAAGAGGCCATTCACAGTTTTTATCATATATATACACCTTATTACTTTTAGAACACTGTAAACACATTTTAAAAGAAAAACATTAATCTATTATGTATCTTAAATGTAGAATTTTTATATTAAAATATCCAAAAACCACTTGCACAGTGTTATATATTTTGTTGGTTGGTAGACAGTTGCTATGGGGTTACTGGGGTGTTCTGAGTGGTTGCTATGCGGTTACTGGGGTGTTATGAGTGGTTGCTATGCGGTTACTGGGGTGTTATGAGTGGTTGCTAGACGGTTGCTATGCGGTTACTGGGGTGTTATGAGTGGTTGCTAGACGGTTGCTATGCGGTTACTAGGGTGTTCTGAGTGCTTGGTAGACGGTTGCTATGCGGTTACTGGGGTGTTCTGAGTGGTTGTTAGACGGTTGCTATGCGGTTACTGGGGTGTTCTGAGTGGTTGCTAGACGGTTGCTATGCGGTTACTAGGGTGTTCTGAGTGGTTGCTATGCGGTTACTGGGGTGTTATGAGTGATTGCTATGCGGTTACTGGGGTGTTCTGAGTGGTTGCTATGCGGTTACTGGAGTGTTATGAGTGGTTGCTATGCGGTTACTGGGGTGTTATGAGTGATTGCTATGCGGTTACTGGGGTGTTCTGAGTGGTTGCTATGCGGTTACTGGAGTGTTATGAGTGGTTGCTATGCGGTTACTGGGGTGTTATGAGTGATTGCTAGACGGTTACTGGGGTGTTATGAGTGATTGCTAGACGGTTGCTATGCGGCTATGCTTTATTAAGCTGTGTACTTACATTATCCTAAATGTTTCCAAGAATTTGCAAATTCAGAGAAAATCACAATGTTAAGCAGTGGGCCGCCCCGGTCTTTTCACTTCACATGGCGCCTGTAAATGACGTAGTATCCCTGGGCTCACAGTAACCATGGCAACAGACACGGACGGCTGCGTAACGTAAAGCGGCGCTGCTGTTGTTTCGTCCAAACATTATGGACCGTGGCGAGCAAACTTTGGGACAAAAGGAGAAATAAAACGAGGATCGATATCGGCGTGGGGTTTCCGAGATGGCGAGAGCTTTGAGACAAACTTCGACTTGACAGAGACGCGCTCTTGTATGGCAAGCCGTTTTGACTTTTATTCATTCTCAGGATATGAACTTTCACTAGTTAAAATGTTCATTCTTGATATCAGGAATTAGATTTCCACTTGTAACAACGACAATTTTTGATATCAACAATTATATTTGAACTAGTAACAAAGTTCATTTTTGATATCAACAATTCAATTTCCACTAGTAAAAACTATAATTCTTGTATTTTTACTAGTGAAATCTCTCCATAGGCTGCCATTCAAATTCAATTGTTGATATCAAGAATTCATTTCTTACTAGCTGAAATTCCAGTTTCACATATCAGGAATATAATTCTTACTAGTAACAATGCAAATGTCTGATATCAAGAATTACATTGTTACTAGTGCAAATGTTTATTCTTGATATCAACAATTGAATTGCTACTAGTAAAAATGTTCATTTCTGATATCTGAAAATGAATTCCTGATATCAATATAATTTCTGATATCTAAAACAGCTTTCTTACTAGTAACAATCACATTCATGATATCAGAAATGAACATTTTTACTAGTAGTAATTCAAGTGTTGATATCAAGAATAGACATTTGCACTAGTAACAATGTAATTCTTGATGTCAGACATTTGCATTTTTACTAGTAAGAATTGTATTCCTGATATCAACAATTGAATTTGAATGGCAGCCTATGGTGAGATTTCACTAGTAAAAATACAATAGTTGATATCAAGAATGATAGTTTTTACTAGTAGAAATTGAATTGTTGATATCAGGAATTAACGTTGTTTCTAGTTCAAATATAATTCTTGATATCAAAAATTGTCATTGTTACTAGTGGAAATATAATTCCTGATATCAAGAATGAACATTTTAACTAGTGAAAGTTCATATCCTGAGAATGAATAAAAGTCAAAACGGCTTGCCATATGAGTAGTATTTCAGCACTTGTGAGTAGTTCGGTAGAATGAAATGTCCTCGTTTCTTTATATCCCGCGGGACTCGCGCGTGACACTGATTTCTGTCTCTCATTAGTAATCGCGCCCGCGATTCTCGGCCACGCCCTCCTTCACACCACAGTCATGATAAAAAATCACGCATTCACTCATTCATAAACATTATTTCCCCATGAATATTATTAGATCCATCGGCATGACGACAAGTTCCATGATCCCATAATCACTGCGTCATCAATCTACGCCTTTGTTATTGTTTTGAATTGTTTAGCGCCCCCTAGTGGTGAAAAACTACGTTTTTCTACTTTCTAGGTCAAATTTCACTAAGAAGTCCTTGGACAGTGTCAGCTTTAAAACAACAGTATAAACAACCCTGTACGTGTCATAAAATCCACTGATATATTTGTTCTGTGTCGCATCCACTGCTTCACTGACCTGCGTGATGGAAAACCACCGCCGATCGGTTTGGACGCGGCTCTTCAGATGATTCTGGCGTCACTGACTGGCAATACTTTGGCTGAAACTGTCGAGCGTCCTTCCCATAATTCCCCCAACAATCTTCTATCCTCGTGTATTGATTCACATTTGGACACTGAAGTACAAATGGGAGGTAATAAAAACACAATCCAGCTAGAAACCATCAGCCAAGTTTGCTCATGGGAAATCTGAAGCGGAGGCTGTGTATTGTATTCAGATGTACTCCGAAATTGAGCTTGAAACCTCTAAAGAAACTCACTCGATACGTATGGCACTGGCAATAAAGTGTCTGAACACTTTCAGTGCCACAGATCGGGATCTTTAAACGGGTCATTAAAAGAAGCCAATTGAAGGAAGTAGAAGTTCACTGTAGTAGTAAAGTGTTCTGTAACTTTCAGAACTTAAAACATCACTTAAAACACAACCGCGCTTTTAGAAACTTTATGTTTAAAGGTGCTCAGTGTAATTTTTTTGGCACAAAAATACCATAATATGTGTGCAGATATTTAGGAAACAAAGTTCACATACTTGTTTGTCCGAAAAAACAACTCTACAGCCAGTTATTCTACTTTAAAATGTGCGTTTCGTGTGGGAATGTCTGTTTTTGTTTTGGTCGGCCAATTTACCCAGTAGTAAAACACAGCTAGCAAACAAACAAGGTCGCGGATTTCACCCAACCTAAAAAGTCGACATCCATCTAAAAAAATCTCCGGAGGCATTAAACACGGATAAATCAACACATCAACTTCCATTGCGCTTATTCCTGTGGCGTGTTCTCAAACTGGCAACCAGATTTTGAGAACAAAAGTAGCCCAAAAAAAAGCCTGGTGTGATTTTCTACATTGGGCGGCTGAATTCTCCACTGAATTTGTATGTCTCGGGGGCGTTTTGGAGTTGTTGGAGCACCGGAACCGTTTCGAGAGTGGAAAATCAACCCACGGCAACAACTTATAGTAGCGCAATTCCACAGGAAAACACTCCTGGCAACCAGGATGATACGTCTGAGGAGGAGGAGGAGGAGGAGGAGGAGGAGAAGGAGGAGGAGGAGAAGGAGGAGGAGGAGGAGGAGGAGGAAGAGGGGGCGGGAGAAACAACTCTCCAATATTTCGAATTTGGACTGCAGTACCCATTTCAACCACTAGCTGTTAATATTACATACTGCACCTTTAAGAGTGTAGTAAAAAATTGCATTTATTGAAACTGAGCTATAAAAATAGTTCTCTGGTATCAGTTAGAGGGCAATATTAACACGACATTTACATATCTACAGAGCTGGGTAGTTACTTTTAAAATGTATTTCACTACAGATTACAAAATACATGCTTTAAAAAGTCATTTGTAATGTATTTCGTTACATTACTCAAGTTTAGTAACTTAATCTAAATACTTTAGAATACTTTGGAATACTAATAAGTGTGGAACAAACACAAAAAAGGTCATTGTGAGTTTTTATTTCACAATTCTGACTTATTAGATATAAACTCACAATATTGAGAAAAGTCAGAATTATGAGATATAAACTCTCAATATTGAGAAAAGTCAGAATTATGAGATATAAACTCACAATATTGAGAAAAGTCAGAATTATGAGATATAAACTCGCAATATTGAGAAAAGTCAGAATTATGAGATATAAACTCGCAATATTGAGAAAAGTCAGAATTATGAGATATAAACTCGCAATATTGAGAAAAGTCAGAATTATGAGATATAAACTCGCAATATTGAGAAAAGTCAGAATTATGAGATATAAACTCACAATATTGAGAAAAGTCAGAATTATGAGATATAAACTCACAATATTGAGAAAAGTCAGAATTATGAGATATAAACTCACAATATTGAGAAAAGTCAGAATTATGAGATATAAACTCACAATATTGAGAAAAGTCAGAATTATGAGATATAAACTCACAATATTGAGAAAAGTCAGAATTATGAGATATAAACTCACAATATTGAGAAAAGTCAAAAATATAAAGAAAAAAAGTCAGTGTTGCAAGTTTAAATCTCCCAATTCTGACTTTATAACTTGCAATTGTGAGTTTAAATCTCGCAATTCTGAGAAAAAGAAGTCAGAATTGTGAAACACAAACTCACAATTGTGAGGGAAAAAACAAATTGTGAGAAAAAGTTGCAGTGACGAGTGAATTATAAAATGACTCACAAACAACTGATCATTTCAGTCTGATTTTAACGGTTTGTCTACTAAATGTTTTATGAATCTGTCACGACGTGAAGCAGCTTTGCTTTAGAGTCTGTTGTTGGCATATAAATACTAATTTCACAGGCAAAGAAACCAGCCAATCACAACTAAGATCATTTACATATAGAGGTTGTACAACTACATTGGCAAAACAGCCAGAAATTGGGTGGAAAATGGTCATGAAAAGCTTTTTTGGGTGCAAAAAAACTTGACCAACCAACTGACCTCAAAGAATATTATGCGGCGTATAGTACGACCTCTATAGGTGAACAAATTTGAGAAAATGATGAATGCAAAAGCTGCTTTCCTCTCACTCCAGTGTGTTCAGGTCAGCTTTAGGTGTGGATTATTTTGGACGGGTCAGTCGTGTGGCAGTTCACAGCGGGAGAAAAGCTCAGCTAATCTCTGCGATGTGCCATATCCATTAAAAAAGACTGTCATGATGATGCGTCTCACGTGTGTGTAAACTCAAATCCAAAATCCAGTGAATAAAGAAGCACAAAAAAAAAATCAGATTTTCCCATTTATTTCCGTTTTCTTTTGAAAACACTGTAAAAATGTAATCCTTCATTAGAATTAGATTCTGAAATTATATTATTATTATCATAATTAAAGTAGTAGTTCACCTAAAATAACAGTCGTGGCATCATTTACTCACCCTCAGGTCGTTCCAAACCCATTTCACTGACTTTCTTCAGTAAGACACAAAATGATACGTTTCGAAGAATGTCCGAGCTGCTCCGATTTTGGCCTAAAACAGTACAGTGAAAATATCATAAAGGATTTCTATAGGACTCTCCATACACAAAACGACACGTTTGGAACGACGTGCGAGCGAGTGAATCATGTTTGGTGAACTATCCCTTTAAGGATTATTTTCACATACAAAATCCATCGTGAGAGGGCGAAACCGTTCACACGGCACAGAAAGTACCGACGCCATCCGTGTGTGCGTCGTATTTCACAGTGTGTCAGGGAGCTGCTGCTACACGGCTTGACAGCTAAACTAAAACACGAACGGAAGCGATCGGTCACTTCGAGGTCCTGCGGTTGGAGCGCTAGACCTTCCCTTTCTCCACCTCCACCATCTGAGTCTCTTCCTGAAGGCCGACGGCTGCGCTCGGCTGACAGCAGCTCAGCTGATGTTCTTTCCAGTCCTGCAGAAAGACGGATCCAAACATGAAGAGGCTGTAGCTGCTGAGATTCGACGGCGAGCGCTCGGGTTGGTCTTACCTTCCGCTGACAGAAGCCAGAGCAGTAATGGACTTTATGGCAGCCCGTACACTCGCTGGACGCCTCGCGACCGCAGTTCACACACGTGTGCTGAAACACAGAACAAAACATACTGTTAATAGAATTATTCATCAGTCTATCCATCCAGGGTTGAGGAGTAATGAAACACAAGTAACTTAGTGACGTATTTAAAATACAAAATTACAGTTTCATTTTAAATGGGTGGTAATCAGATTACAGTTACATCTGAAAAGTGTTTTAGATTACCAAAGTGATTGCTTTGAGTTTTAATGTCATTTAAACAGCGATTGGTGATTCTCTGACTCTGACCGTCTGAAAAAGAGTTAAGTTTCATGTTTTCCACTGTTTTCATGTTTTGTGAGTCATTTTATAATTCATTGCGAGTTTATATCTCATAATTCTGACTTTTCTCAATATTGTGAGTTTATATCTCATAATTCTGACTTTTCTCAATATTGTCAGTTTATATCTCATAATTCTGACTTTTCTCAATATTGCGAGTTTATATCTCATAATTCTGACTTTTCTCAATATTGCGAGTTTATATCTCATAATTCTGACTTTATAACTCACAATTGCAACTTTATATCACACAATTCTGAGGGAAAAAGTCAGAATTGTGAGATAAAAACTCACAATGACCTTTTTTGTGTTTGTTTCACACTTATTAGTATTCCAAAGTATTCTAAAGTATTTAGATTAAGTTACTAAACTTGAGTAATGTAACGAAATACGTTACAAATGACTTTTTAAAACATGTATTTTGTAATCTGTAGTGAAATACATTTTAAAAGTAACTACCCAGCCCTGTAGATATCTATGGCAGCATCCGAAATCGCATATTTCCTCACTATATATATATATATATAATTATTATATATTACATAATATGTATTATATAATAAATATTATAATATGACTAACATTTTGCTATAGATTATTATATGTTGTTAATTGTATATTAACAATATGATTAATTATATATATGTGATAACATAAAACACGTATTATAAATTATGTATTATTAATTTTATATATATATATATATATATATATATATAATTATTATATATTAACATTAATTACAGATTATTATATGTTGTTAATAATGTGACGAGCAGGGCGGGCGAGAGCCGTGAGGGAACGGTGATGCGAGTGATAATGAGCGTCACCTGCGCGCTACACCGGTCTCGTGTCTCTCACGGAGGAGCTCCGGAAGCATAAAAGAGGAGCGACTACAGTGAAGGACGAGAGAGGACCAGGCCTGGAATTTATGTTGTGTTTTATTATGTTTGTGTTGCCGTGAGGAACTGCCGCCCTTTTACTTTCGTTTTATTGTTTGTTTATTTTATTATTAAACTTTGTGAACGTTCGCCGGTTCCCGCCTCCTTCCTTCCATTCAACCCCCGTTACAAATAATATATTAAATATTATAATATATTTAATATGTTAATAATATATTAATATTATATATTTATAGCGTTGTGTGAATAAATAGTATTCATATAATTATAATAATTTATAATATCTATACCTAGCATGTTGTGATATTAATATATTATATTAATAGTTACTACTACTACTACTAACTATTAATATAAAAATGGATGTTGTCACAAGTGAACAGCCAGAACATTCTTTTGTTTTCCGTGAAGAAACAAATTTAAGCAATATGAGGTTTGGAGCAGTACAAGGATGAGAAAATAATGCCAAGAATGTTCATTTTTGCACAGACTGGCATTTTAAACAAGGAAAGGCGGGTTTTCATTCTCTGGGATCTATTGGCATTTTCCAGCGGAGCATCTGTGTGTCTCCTGCATTTCATCTGCAGACTCTGATAGTCCTGCTTCACTCTCTCTCCATCACATCTGAACCGAACCACCTGCCAAACGCCGGAGATGATGGTGTGTGACAGTCATGAGCGTTTCTACACCGGCCCTTCCATACACACACACACCAGCAGAGCATGACAAAAGCCACATTATGAAACTCTGGTCTGTCAAATCTGATGAGCCGCATTCGATACTGTGGAAAAATATCCAATACGTGTGACTGCATATCTGTTGAAAACAAACCAGTATTTGGTGGCGCGGTGAATACGGCCGCGACTGCCAAACCGTAAATGCTTGCTGTGATGGAATGATTGGTCTGTCAGCATGTATTTGCACGCTCACAAACAAAAGGCAGACAGAAATTGAACTACAGGAGAAAACACGGAAAGAACCTCTCCAGCCACTGTAGTTTTAGCCAGGGTTATTTCTGACTGGTTTAAGATATTTAATAAGTGCTAAAACAAAATAAATTAAAACTTTAAGGGTTAGTTCACCCAAAAATGAAGATTCAGTCATTAATTCCTCTCCCTCGTGTCGTTCTACACCCGTTCATCTTCAGAACACAAATGAAGATATTTTTGATGAAATCTGATGGTTCAGTGAGTCTTTCAATGTCCAGAAAGATACTAAAACATATTTAAAACAGGTCATGTGACTACAGTAGTTCAACATTAATGTTATAAAGCGATGAAAATACTTTTTGTGCGACAAAACAACAAAATAGCGACTTTTCAACAATATCTAGTGATGATTCAAAACACTGATTCATGAAGCTTTACGAATCTTTTGATTCGAATCAGTGGTTCAGTTCGCGTATCAAACTGCCAAAGTCATGCGAAGTATTGACATTTTGAATCACTTATGACGTCACGAAGCCTCGTTTACTGAAGTCACATGACTTTGGCGCTCCGAACCACTGATTCGACACAAAAGATACACATCACTAGATATTGTCAACTGTTTTAAATATGTTTTAGTATCTTTCTGTTCATCTGAAAGTGTTCATTATCTTACTGTCAATAGAGACTCACTGAATTTCATCAAAAATATCTTCATTTGTGTTCTGAAGATGAACGAAGGTCTTATGGGTGTAGAACCACACGAGGGAGAGGAATTAATGACAGAATCTTCATTTTTGGGTGAACTAACACTTTAATAAAAACTATATATATATATATATATAGTTATGACTAAACATAACAAAATTACTCAAATTAAAACAAAAGAAAACAAAAATAAAATCTAATTCAAAATGTTATTATAAACTATAATATATGGAAGCCCGTTCCCGCCACTGTTGAGAAAAAAAAATATTCCGTAAGTCATAATAATGAGAAACTTTCTCATAATAATGACTTAGTATCTCATAATAATGACTTAACATCTCATAATAATGACTTAGTATCTCATAATAATGACTTAGTCTCTCATAATAATGACTTAGTCTCTCATAATAATGACTTAGTATCTCATAATAATGACTTAACATCTCATAATAATGACTTAGTCTCTCATAATAATGACTTAGTATCTCATAATAATGACTTAGTATCTCATAATAATGACTTAGTATCTCATAATAATGACTTAGTCTCTCATAATAATGACTTTGTATCTCATAATAATGACTTAACATCTTTAATTTAATAAAAAAAAATAAAAAAAATAAAAAGGTTTTTTTTATTAAGTTAAAGATGCTAAGTCATTATTATGAGATGTTAAGTCATTATTATGAGATACTAATTCATTATTATGAGATACTAAGTCATTATTATGACTTACGGAATTTTTTTTTTTCTCAACAGTGGCGTGAACGGGCTTCCATAATAATAGTATATCAATGATACTAAAATAACTGGTTTTGAAACTTGATTTGATAATAGGGAGAGAGAGAGAGAGAGAGAGAGAGAGAGAGAGAGACAGAGACAGAGAGAGAGAGAGAGAGAGAGAGAGAGAGACAGAGAGAGAGAGAGAGAGAGAGACAGAGAGAGAGACAGAGAGAGAGACAGAGAGAGAGAGAGAGAGAGAGAGACAGAGAGAGAGAGAGAGAGAGAGAGAGACAGAGAGAGAGAGAGAGAGAGAGAGACACTTACCTTAATGATAATTTCAGTGATTTTCCCCTCAGGTTCTTCACTGAGTGACAGCTGACTCTGAAAGGACTGAGAGAGAAGAACACGAATATATGACACTTCTTCAGAGGGTTAATAAGACAATCCTTTCCCCTCAGATCATCTTATAATGTCTGTAAAGCTTTCTTAGTCCCCAAACAGCCATAATTAAATGATCATTTTTCACACTTTTATAGCCATTTTGCTACTGCACATGTAAACAGGGAACATTTTAGCAAGGTTCTCTCAAAGTTTTGAACAAACATCCTTCCAGTAATGTTAATAGAACGTTCATTCAAAGTCAACTCTTCTTTAAAACGTTAACATAAAAACATTTATTTTTATACATCCTTCATGGAACTTTTCCTTTCTGAAACGTTCCAGTTAGACGTTTTTTTAAATGTTACTACTTAAAGAAATGAAACGGAATGTTCTCTAACGTTCGCATAACCAAGAGAAAACGCTCTTAAAACATTTTAAGTACTAGACGTTTTGATATAATGGGAATTTTAGCATTCGATTCTGATTGGCTAAAGGGAGCACAGAAACTTCCCACACAACTTTTATTAATAAAACCGCAGAATCGCTACATTATACGTCACAGCAATAAGGAGAAAACATCGCTGTTTTTGAAGTAATTAAACTTACGAATGAACAGACGCAGCCATTTCACACACACATCTCTCTCGATCTTTGGTTCAAATAAATGCTATAAATAATTAATAACTACGAGGGCAGAATGAGCCGTAACTGACAGAAATAACATCATTTTTATCCTTCAGGTCAAATATTGTAAACATGTTTAAACGTGTCAGTGACGGCGAATGATCACGGTATAAGCGGGATAATCCACGGCTAGCAGTGGAATAACGATTTGAATGCTTCTTCTTTCTACGATCGTTTAATACTATTATACTATTATTTTATATCCCTTACTGTAATAATTGGAACGTGCACTCACGGCATCACAACCATCAACGATTTTTGCAACTTAATATCAGTTTGAGTTTGTTAAACTCTTTTATTTCACGATATAACGTCATGAACCTCATTTTGTGGTCCTAACCTCTTTTCTGCCGTTTTTCTCCGGGCTGATGCCGACGTGCGCTCCGCTCTGACTGGCCTGTTTGGCTTGTGCAATGAGGACTTTGAGTTGCTGGACGTTGCCGAGCAGAGTGTTGGCCATCTCTTCCAGGTAAAGCCACGTGCGCTGCTCGCCCGTTTCCAACCCGTTCATCAGCGTCCCGGTCGGAGGGGGTTTGGACTGCACCACGGCCTGCTGGGGGACGACCGCCAACGCAGGAAGGGTGGTCAGCACTGAGGAGAAACACACATTTGAGATGAAGCTGGTGCTGGAAGCCTAACCCACGCCTCCTTCGGGACGGCTGGTTTTGTAGCGCTCTGACAGGTACGACCTTGACAAGTACATTAACAGTCCGTCCTCATCTGATGTCTCTTTAACCCTGACCCACATTTCATTTTCAAAGCTTGTTGTTCTAAAAAAAGGCCAAATGGGTTTGGTAATGTGGGCCGGACAAACAGGAGAGGACATGCTCGACCCAGACGGACACGTTTCATGTTGACTTGCTCTCTATTGAGGAGCAACTTTTTGACTTTTTATGAAATATTTAGCCACATAATCAAACATCAGGCTCAAAAACGTCCCATATTTCAACAGATCTGACATCCCGCTGTTCACTTAAACACATAAAACACATCTGCTAACTCAAACACGGCTTATATCTGAGAGATCAAATGCGAGATAAATACAAAACATTTCGGGAAAAGTCACACGTGACCGAAACGTTTGCTCTTTTTTCAGTAAAGTTTTGTTTTTATATCGCATTTAATGACTCTAGAAGTGATTTTTTTTGTCTACGCACCTCATTCGGACGGTATTTGACGGTGTGTGAGTTCCTGATTACTTAATTATATCTGGGAAAAACGTACTTTATTTATTCATACTTGGACACTCAAACAGTGTGAAGAGGTTATGAGAGAATATGAATTATGCTTCACTTTTATTAATAGGGACGGTGAGATAATGAGTAGAAACTCAATCGTGAAATGCCACAAATCCCACATTTTATCAATACATTTCCATGATTTTACCAGACATTTGTAACAAGGATTATGCTTTTAAAACTCACTTCACTTTATAGAGTCTGCTATCAAACTAAAACCATGAAAAATGTTACTTGAAATGTCAAGACAACATTTCTCATTTTAATTTAGTTTAATGTGATGCACTAAAATACAATAAATTAAAAAAAAAAATACATAGACAAGATAAAAAATGAACTAAATATGCATTACAAAATAATTAAAAAGAGTAATTTGGGAAATATATGCACACACACATATATACTCAGGGTTGAGGAGTAACGAAACACAAGTAACTTAGTTACGCATTTAAAATACAAAATTTGAGTAACTGTATTTCATTTTAAATGGGTGGTAATCAGATTACAGTTACATCTGAAAAGTGTTTTAGATTACCAAAGTGATTACTTTGAGTTTTAATGTCATTTAAACAGCGATTGGTGATTCTCTGACTCTGACCGTCTGAAAAAGTGGAGTTAAGATTCATGTTTTCCACTGTTTTCATGTTTTGTGAGTCATTTTATAATTCACTCGTCACTGCAACTTTTTCTCATAATTGCAAGTTATAAAGTCAGAATTGGGAGATATAAACTTGCAATACTGACTTTTTTTCTTGCAATTGTGAATTTAGTATGAGTTTATATCTCATAATTCTGACTTTTCTCAATATTGTGAGTTTATATCTCATAATTCTGACTTTTCTCAATATTGTGAGTTTATATCTCATAATTCTGACTTTTCTCAATATTGTGAGTTTAAATCTCATAATTCTGACTTTTCTCAATATTGCGAGTTTATATCTCATAATTCTGACTTTTCTCAATATTGTGAGTTTAAATCTCATAATTCTGACTTTTCTCAATATTGTGAGTTTAAATCTCATAATTCTGACTTTTCTCAATATTGTGAGTTTAAATCTCATAATTCTGACTTTTCTCAATATTGTGAGTTTAAATCTCATAATTCTGACTTTTCTCAATATTGTGAGTTTATATCTCATAATTCTGACTTTTCTCAATATTGTGAGTTTAAATCTCATAATTCTGACTTTTCTCAATATTGTGAGTTTATATCTCATAATTTTGACTTTTCTCAATATTGTGAGTTTATATCTCATAATTCGGACTTTATAACTCACAATTGCAACTTTATATCACGCAATTCTGAGGGAAAAAGTCATAATTATGAGATAAAAACTTTTTTTGTGTTTGTTTCACACTTATTAGTATTCAAAGTATTCTAAAGTATTTAGATTAAGTTACTAAACTTGAGTAATGTAACGAAATACGTTACAAATGACTTTTTAAAGCATGTATTTTGTAATCTGTAGTGAAATACATTTTAAAAGTAACTACCCAGCCCTGATCATATATATTGATTTTCCTTGACTAAAGGAATTCTGTGAGGTTGATTCGAACTTACAGTGTCTGAGGTTGTTCACTAACCACTAGGCCACAGTCGCCACATCAATACTCTGTAGACGTGGGAATATGTCTAAAACACCATTTTCCTGTGGCAGAAATGAATTTGTCTATAATACTGCGATCCAGGGCTGTGGTCACACTTATTTTACGGTGATTTTCTTGACTCTGTCTGAGCGAGTCGAGGTCAGGATGCTTTAAAAGAAAAGTGCTGAAGCATTTCAAGTCTATTCCACCACAGAACCTGACAGAGATAAAAAGAAGGAGCGAACGATCATTTCCTGAGACACAGAGCGCAGCGGTCCATCAGTGACACAGAGCCGCTCTGAATTGGAGGTCACACTCCCTGGAGCGAATCAGCGGCACTGGACGACTGCCCTCGACTTCCAAAATAAACCCTCAGACAGAAGTCAAACCATGATCCTTTCACTTGAAAAAGAGAGAACGAGAATGCAAAGATGTTGACAGATGGATATAAAGTGAACTATTGCTAAACTATTATGGATTTTTTGAGAAATCCACTTTTTTGTGGAGGAGTTTCACTTGAGATTTGGAGCCAAATTTCAGGGGCAGCATCATTATTTTATTTTTACACAGCGTTTGGTAGATCTATTAGTAAAATCTGTTGACTTTAGTCATCTTTGTTGCATAATATGCCAACGGCGACAGTTCAAAATGGGCACTTACATGTTTTTTTGCCCAAAGTTTGCATTTTGGGGGTGGAACAATAAATGAAGGGATTTTTTGTTTGTTTGTTTGTTTGTTTGGGTGGCAATTTCAAATATCAACAGTGTTTCTCAGAAATCACTTACTGCACCTTTAAAAACAATTAAAAATAAAACTTCACAGAATGAAATGGTTATAATGCCAAAATATAGCAGTTATTATAAGAATATGTTTCCAATTTCTCTACTGTGGTTTCGTTTCTTGATCGGACAAACGGTTGTTGTTTAAATGCTAAATCACAACTAAAAAGTAGCATGTTTGGTATCGTTGGACACGGCAAGGATTCAGAAATCCTAGGAGATGATCCTGTGAAAATAAGTCAATCACATCCAAAGTTATCAAGTAAATATTTTTTCACCACTAGGTGGCGCTGGTCCGAAACTTCTCAGACTGCTTCAGGGCATCGTGCTGATGACCCATGCCGAGATTCGTAATGATACGTTCATGCGTCCGTAAAATATAGTATTTTATTACGCATTTACATTTATACATTTGGCAGATGCTTTTATTTATTTTTTTTGCTACAATTATTACAAAATTGGCTGACGCTCAAAGCCTATACTGGATATCAATCGACTTGGCATGATGCCCCGAATCTATGATTGTTATTATTTTTGGACGTACCGTTCTGAAGTTATAATCAAAAAAGCCATTTTTCATATCTCCAGACCAGTAGGTGGCGCTGTGCCAAAACTCTGCATGTCACCTCAGGCCATGCTTGTGATGACATGTATCAAGTTCGATCTGAATACGATAAAGCGTTGTGGAGATAGAGCCTTACGTCTATTTTCGCGAGCGCTACGTAAAAAATTCGTTCGCGCATTTTCCCGAAAACAGCTTTTTGGTCTAAAGATGATCCGGTTAAATTTTCGTGAAAATCAGAGCAACGGCCTAGGTGGAGTTAAAAAAAAAAGTATGTTTTTCGGGAAAATAAAAAATGGCGGGAACATTTTCACGACAAAAAATGAATCAATCGAATCGTCCAAGTTTGGACAGTTGGTGGCGCTAGAGGGATTGAGTTAGAGACTCCAAATTTGCGATGGTAACGGTTCGGACTGTCCTCTATCAGCGTGCCAATTTTCATAACTTTCCCGCTTTCTTATATAGACTTCCAGAGCAGAAGAAGAAGAAGGTGGATACAGTAGGTGTAGCCTTTAATTAGCTACATCTGCTAACAGCATTAAGTGAATTTAAGAGTAATAACTATTAACTTAAGAGCATTAACTTCGGCAGCGCTTAATTCAGCAGATCACGTCATTGAGAAACACTCTGATGAATTAAAATACACAAATCTCGGTACAGATGGAACAGTCCTGACCCATATCAGGACGAACCGACGTGGACCCAACTGGACAGGTAACAAAAACACATAACAACTCATTATCTGAGCTCATCCCGCACAAAAGAGGCCTAAAAATAACAGCCCTTTTGTTTCCAGCTAAAAAAAAGGGTCAGAAAGAGGTCAATGCTGGGCTTCAGAGGGGGACGAGTCTCAACGTCAGATGTTACGATCACAGACAGGACCGGTCAATGACTCTCTGATGCAAAACGCACAAAAAAAAATGCAAGAGCGCTGGCAGAGCTTCAATCTGATTGGCTGTTTTTACTTTAGACAGTATACACGTGAATAAAAACCATATTTATTCCAATTTTGTGTAAAAATGTCTCAACTTTTGCCAATCTGAAGAAATAATGGAGAGTCAAACCAGCACTAAAATAAAAAATAAGCACATACTGCACACTTCCTTTAATAGTAGTAAGCAAGAATGTGGTTTTGAACACAATCTGTGGGTGTAAGAACACACTTTACCGACCGCTTGTGTTGGTGAAGACGTCAGCGGGCGCGGGGCTGTCCGAGATGATGGCCGCCGTCTCTCCTGATGCCGTTCGGTCAAAGGTCAGCGTGCCCGAAGTGGTGATCTGTCCGGACGGAGTCACTGTAACTGAGAGCAGGCAGACAGCCGTGAGCCCAGTGTCTCCTGGGAGAATTACTCACTTTCCTGACGTCAGACGATTCAGAAAACTCAACGGAGAGTCATAACCGACCGATATTCTACCTTGGGATATGGGAATTGAGATTTATAATTAAGAAAATAGATTTCTATTCAGTTCTGAAATGGTCACAAACGAAGTTAGGCTTCATTTATGTTCCTTAACAGAAGTTTCTATTTTTGACAAACTGCAAAGAAAATTTATTTGCTGCATGTGACTGAAATGAATGATATTTGCAAAAAAATTATTTAAGATGCAAAATATAATATTTTATTATTGTTATTTTAAAGCTTGAGATGTTGCCGTTTGCTGACCTACACAAAAAATATATTTTTAAAATATAATTATGTAATAATAATAATAATAATATTATAATTATATAAGTCAATATTTAAAATACATTCATATATTTTTGTAATTATATAATTATTATACATTATAATTATAAAAAATGTATTCTGAATAACCAATACTGTAAACTACATTTACATATTTTTAAAATAATTATATATTATTTAATTATTATTATATAATGTAAATATATATTATCAAATTTAAAAAAAAAAATGTTAAGTCAATATTTAAAATACATTTATATATTTTTTTAATATAATTATATAATAATAATAAAATTATAAGTCAATATTTAAAATATATTTATATTTTTTTTAAATCTTAAATTATAATTATATAATTATTATACATTATAATTATAAAAAATGTATTCTGAATAACCAATACTGTACACTACATTTACATATTTTTAAAATAATTATATATTATTTAATTATTATTAATGTAAATATATATTATCAAATTTAAAAAAAAAATGTTAAGTCAATATTTATAATACATTTATATATTTTTTAATATAATTATATAATAATAATAATAAAATTATAAGTCAATATTTAAAATACATTTATATTTTTTTAAATTTTAAATTATAATTATATAATTATTGTACATTATAATTATAAAAAATGTATTCTGAATAACCAATACTGTAAACTACATTTACATATTTTTAAAATAATTATATATTTTTTAATTATTATTATTATATAACGTAAATATATATTATCAAATTTAAAAAAAAATGTTAAGTCAATATTTAAAATACATTTATATATTTTTTTAATATAATTATATAATAATAAAATTATAAGTCAATATTTAAAATATATTTATTTTTTTTCAATTTTAAATTATAATTATTATACATTATAATTATAAAAAAATGTATTCTGAATAACCAATACTGTAAACTACATTTACATATTTTTAAAATAATTATATATTTTTTAATTATTATTATTATATAACGTAAATATATATTATCAAATTAAAAAAAAAATGTTAAGTCAATATTTAAAATACATTTATATATTTTTTTAATATAATTATATAATAATAAAATTATAAGTCAATATTTAAAATATATTTATTTTTTTTCAATTTTAAATTATAATTATATAATTATTATACATTATAATTATAAAAAAATGTATTCTGAATAACCTATGGTAAGACAATACTGTAAACTACATTAACATATTTTTAAAATAATTATATATTATTTAATGTAATTATATATTATCAAATTTAAAAAAAAATATTAAGTCAATATTTAAAATACATTTATATTTTTTTTTTAATATATATATAATTATTATATATCATAATTAAAAAAAAAAAGTTTATTCTGAATAAACAATGCCAAGTCAATATTTAATAACGAATACGGTAATGTCACGACTGACCGTCTGTGATCAGTTCATCTGAGATGGATGTGAGTGTAAAAGTGAAGAGGATCAGGGGAACGAGGCTCTTACATGTTGCTCCTGGAGCCAGGGTGATGTTCTTTGGGGACTGAACTTCCTTCTTCTCAGGAGAAGCCGCTCGCTCATTGTCCTTCTTTCTTCGTTTATACGGGACGAACAGTCTGACGGGGCCCGTCTGTAGGGCACCAGAACACAGAATTAGCCTCTAGAGCGATGACATCACGACCGAGACGTCAGACGTTACAAATTACCATAGTGATGTTCTCCCCTCCGAAAGGTCCTTCTTTGGCGCACTGGAGAAAAACAGGCAAATGAAGGAGAGATTTGAGTCATAGGATAAATGTGTGATTGTCAAAAACATTGCTCAAAATGAGAGAGGAACTTTTTGGCACAGATTCACATGCAATATCCATACGCTGTTTATTTTTACATATTAATATTAATTTAGAAATATATATTTCATGTTTAAATATTGTTTTATCTTAATAAAAATTGTATATTATTATTATTAATATTATATCAACGTGCGTATAATATTAATAATAATATTATATTGATATAATATTAATAATAATATAAAATTTAATCAAGATAAAAAAATATTATATATACACATACACACACTAATTTTAAGCATATAAAAAATAATACAATATAAATAATATAAAAAATGTCAAATAAAAATGAAAAAAGTATTAATTAGTAAATAATCAAATATAATTAATTAATATTATAATAATATAAATATTATATCAACGTGCGTATAATATTAATAATAATATTATATTGATATAATATTAATAATAATATAAAATTTAATCAAGATAAAAAAATATTATATATACACATACACACACTAATTTTAAGTATATAAAAAATAATACAATATAAATAATATAAAAAATGTAAAAAAAAATGAAAAAGTATTAATTAGTAAATAATCAAATATAATTCATTAATATTATAATAATATAAATATTATATCAACGTGTGTATAATATTAATAATAATATTATATTGATATAATATTAATAATAATATAAAATTTAATCAAGATAAAAAAAGATATTATATATACACATACACACACTAATTTTAAGTATATAAAAAATAATACAATATAAATAATATAAAAAATGTCAAATAAAAATGAAAAAAGTATTAATTAGTAAATAATCCAATATAATTAATTAATATTATAATAATATAAATATTATATCAACGTGCGTATAATATTAATAATAATATTATATTGATATAATATTAATAATAATATAAAATTTAATCAAGATAAAAAAAATTATATATACACATACACACATTAATTTTAAGCATATAAAAAATAATACAATATAAATAATATAAAAAATGTCAAATAAAAATTAAAAAAGTATTAATTAGTAAATAATCCAATATAATTAATTAATATTATAATAATATAAATATTATATCAACGTGTGTATAATATTAATAATAATATTATATTGATATAATATTAATAATAATATAAAATTTAATCAAGATAAAAAAATATTATATATACACATACACACACTAATTTTAAGCATATAAAAAATAATACAATATAAATAATATATAAAAAATGTAAAAAAAAAAAATGAAAAAGTATTAATTAGTAAATAATCAAATATAATAATTAATTAATATTATATTAATATAATATAATAATATTTAATTAATTAATAAACATTATGAGTCACTGTAGACAGATCATATATTAGTATTATATTTTTAACACTTACATATATATATTTTTTTGCTTCCTTTGCATTTTTTATGTCAGTTGTCATTGTAAAAACTAAATAAAAAATTAATTTTTGGTCTCAGCAGTGTGAAAATGATTTATGAGATGGAGTCACCATGTCACTCACTGTAGACAGATCATCACAGCAGGCCGCACACGTACAGGACGCCGCATGAGGGTTCAGAATACGCTCCTGTCAAAACACACACACACACACACACACACACACACACTCCAGTCAGGCTGTTCTGCAGAGTGAGTCACGGGGGGATTTTTTGGAAAGGGTACCTACTGTCTGTGTGTGTGTGTGTGTGTGTGTGTGTGTGTGTGTGTGTCTGACCTGAATGAGACACTGTAGAGGTCGGCCAGCGTAGCGGATGCTTCTCTTCCAGTCTTTGCTGCTCGCTCGTCCCGACATGCTCTCAAACTCCGTCGGGGTGTACCAGTGACCGTTGTGTTTGATACAGCGCCCTTTGCCCCCTGCCGTCAAAGGTTAAAGATCGGTCAGGATAAAACATTTCGGCTGCGTTCCAATTCTTATATTATTCATCCTAAATAGAAATGATATACTATTTCCCACTGGATTCAAACGTTCGCATCCGTGCATTAATTTTGGGCTTATACAGAGATAGTATAAATGTTGTATAAATAAAATTAAATATTTTAAGTTAGCTTCCATGCGAATGCAAAAGAATGCACAAAAAATGAAAAATAAATTCAATTTTCGTAAAAACGAAATAAAACTAAAATCGCGATAAAGCTTGGCGAGTAAAGCAACATTAACTTGTAAATGAGAAGTTAGCTGTTGTCAGTTTTTTTTTCGTCAAAATAAAAGTTTTGAATAGCAATAAATATTAGTATCGGAATTTTGCACATTTTTCCTGCAATTCTAGATTATTTTACAGTAAAATACTGCAATAGTTATATATTTTTTTCTGTTTTTGTTCAGTAATAATAATCTTCATCATCATCATCATCGTCAATAAAAATAAATATAATAATTTAGTCATGAATATTTAATTTTGATTGGATATCAATATGACCGACACAATTTTGTCTATTTAAACGGGGAAAAATCTAAGATAACAACAGTAAACTATGGAGTGCCTCAAGGATCTGTGTTAGGTCCTCTACCATTTTCAATATACATGCTGCCACTCGGCAATATTATAAGAAAACGTGGAATTAGTTTCCACTCAGTTCATCACGACCAGATGAAATCTCTAAATTATCCAAACTGACAGAGTGTGTTAAAGAAGTGAAACATTGGATGACCAGAAATTTTCTTCTATTAAATTCTGATAAGACTGAATACCTTAATAGCGATAAATATTAGTATCGGAATTTTGCACATTTTTCCTGCAATACTAGATTATTTTACGGTAAAATACTGCAATAGTTATATATGTTTTTCTGTTTTTGTTCAGTAATAATAATCCTCATCATCATCATCATCATCGTCAATAAAAATAAATTGAATAATTTAATCATAAATATTTAATTTTGATTGGATATCAATATGACCGACACAATTTTGTCTATTTAAACGGGGAAAAATCTAAGATAGCAACAGTAAACTATGGAGTGCCTCAAGGATCTGTGTTAGGTCCTCTACTATTTTCAATATACATGCTGCCACTCGGCAATATTATAAGAAAACGTGGAATTAGTTTCCACTGCTATGCCGATGATACTCAGTTCATCACGACCAGATGAAATCTCTAAATTATCCAAACTGACAGAGTGTGTTAAAGAAGTAAAACATTGGATGACCAGTAATTTTCTTCTATTAAATTCTGATGAGACTGAAGTATTACTTATTGTAATACTTAAATAGAATACTAAATAGAAATGATACACTATTTTCCACTGGATTCAAACGTTCGCATCCGTGCATTAATTTCGGGCTTATACAGAGATAGTATAAATGTTGTATAAATAAAAAAAAATATTTTAAGTTATCTTCCATGCAAAAGAAGACACAAAAAATGGTCTCAAGACACAAATCTATGATGAGATACTCATAAAGGACATACGAAATAAAACTAAAATAAAGTGAGTAAAGCAACATTAACTTGTAAATGAGAAGTTAGCTGTTGTCAGTTTTTTTCGTCAAAATAAAAGTTTTGAATAGCGATAAATTAAGCGATAAATATTAGTATCGGAATTTTGCACATTTTTCCTGCAATATTAGATTATTTTACAGTAAAATACTGCAATAGTTATATATGTTTTTCTGTTTTTGTTTTTAGTAATAATAATCCTCCTCATCATCATCATCATCATCGTCAATAAAAATAAATATAATAATTTAGTCATGAATATTTAATTTTGATTGGATATCAATATGACCGACACAATTTTGTCTATTTAAACGGGAAAAATCTAAGATAACAACAGTAAACTATGGAGTGCCTCAAGGATCCGTGTTAGGTCCTCTACTATTTTCAATATACATGCTGCCACTCGGCAATATTATAAGAAATGACACTGACAGAGTGTGTTAAAGAAGTGAAACATTGGATGACCAGTAATTTTCTTCTATTAAATTCTGATAAAACTGAAGACCTGGGAGTTATATTAGACAGCAACTTGTCTAACTATGTTACAAAAACAGCCTTTTTCCACCTCAGAAACATTGCTAAGTTAAGGAATATGTTATCTATTTCTGATGCAGAAAAGTTAGTTCATGCTTTCATGACTAGATTACTGTAATGCATTAATAGCTGGTCGTCCTGCTTCCTCTATAAACAAGCCAAAAAAATGCAGCTGCTAGAGTTCTTATCAGGTCTAGAAAATATATATTTGAATTGAATTGAATTGAACTATTACTGTCCACAAATTAAACTAACGCAGCTGTGTGTGAGAGTCCGGCGCCCTCTGGTGGCGCTGCAGCGCACCTGATCCCAGTCTGTTTTTGTACAGAATCCCACTGGTGTTCCTGCAGCGCACGGGAAGCTCGTTGTCGTAAACCGATGGATCCCAGTTGTACTTAGAGCCGTCTTTATCGTGTCCAGATGTCAGAGGGGTGCTCGGGGTTTGGGGACCTGAGAGGAAAAAACAGAAACGCATTTAGAAATACTGTTTTCATTTAGTTTGAGACTTTGTTAACTCAAATGTACCAGGCGTCATCGGTGTGGCGGTGCCTTTCAGCCCCGTGGCGTCCACGATACTCCCGTCCGTGTGCACCACGATCAGCGTGGCCTTCTGGGTACTCAGACTGTCTCCGATCTGAAGCGTGGTTCTGCCCGTCTGTGCCAATCAGATTTTGACATTAATTTAATTCCACATTAATGTACTCGTGATGTAAGAGGGTCTATGGGAATCATACCGTACCACCTTGAAAAGGTGCAATAAAGGTTTAAAAAAGCACTTCGAATAGTGAAAAAGCAAAATAAATTTAGCGAAAAATATAGTACGCATCATTTTGTTGAATAAAACATCATAATAAGGTTCTCAAATATTACTGAAGCTTTTTTGTTTACATTTAGAATGAAAGTGGTTGGGGAAAATTGTTAAAATCAAACATCTAAGATGGTTTTATTATGGTATATGAAAATATTAATCATGCAGTACTGGTTTATTTGGTTCAATAGAGGTTAGAAATAAAAAAATAAAAAAAGAGGACTACAAAAATATAGTAACTATTCATCATTTTGATATGTGTAGCCTACATTTTTAGATGAATAAAACATTATTAAATACCTTATTTTTTTTAATTGACATTTTTATGCAAGTATTTGTTTTTTTTTAATATGAATATATTGGTTTATTTGAAAAAGTTCAATAAAAAGGAAAAAAAAACCTTCAAATTGTGAAAAATAAAAATAAACAGCAGCCGGAAGAGAAGTCCAAAAATATAGTAAAATGCGTCATTTTTATAAGCGTATATTTTCAGATGAATAAAACATTACAATACGATTATTTAGTATTTATTATATAATAAGTGTTTGGGGATTATTATTAAAACAAAACATTTTTGCACATCTAAGATGGTTTTATCATGGTATATGAAAAATATTAATCATAAAGTACTGGTTTATTTGGTTAAAATAGAGATTAAAAGAGTCAAATGGTGAAAAAAAAATAAAAAATAAAAAAAGAGGACTACAAAAATATAGTAACTATTCATCATTTTGATATGTGTAGACTACATTTTTAGATGAATAAAACATTATTAAACACCTTATTTTTTTTAATTGACATTTATTATGCAAGTATTTGTTTAAAAAAAAAAAAAAAAAAAAAAAAAGGCATATGAATATATTGGTTTATTTGAAAAAGTTCAATAAAAAGGAAAAAAAAACCTTCAAATTGTGAAAAATAAAAATAAACAGCAGCCGGAAGAGAAGTCCAAAAATATAATAAAATGCGTAATTTTTATAAGCGTATATTTTCAGATGAATAAAACATTACAATACGATTATTTAGTATTTATTATATAATAAGTGTTTGGGGATTATTATTAAAACAAAACATTTTTGGACATCTAAGATGGTTTTATCATGGTATATGAAAATATTAATCATAAAGTACTGGTTTATTTGGTTCAATAGAGATTAAAAACGTCAAATGGTGAAAAAAAAATAAAAAATAAAAAAAGAAGACTACAAAAATATAGTAACATTCATCATTTTGATATGTGTAGCCTACATTTTTAGATGAATAAAACATTATTAAACACCTTATTTTTTTTAATTGACATTTATTATGCAAGTATTTGTTTAAAAAAAAAAAAAAAAAAAAAAAAAAGGCATATGAATATATTGGTTTATTTGAAAAAGTTCAATAAAAAGGAAAAAAAAACCTTCAAATTGTGAAAAATAAAAATAAACAGCAGCCGGAAGAGAAGTCCAAAAATATAATAAAATGCGTAATTTTTATAAGCGTATATTTTCAGATGAATAAAACATTATTAAACACCTTATTTTTTTTAATTGACATTTATTATGCAAGTATTTGTTTAAAAAAAAAAAAAAAAAAAAAAAAAGGCATATGAATATATTGGTTTATTTGAAAAAGTTCAATAAAAAGGAAAAAAAAACTTCAAATTGTGAAAAATAAAAATAAACAGCAGCCGGAAGAGAAGTCCAAAAATATAATAAAATGCGTAATTTTTATAAGCGTATATTTTCAGATGAATAAAACATTACAATACGATTATTTAGTATTTATTATATAATAAGTGTTTGGGGATTATTATTAAAACAAAACATTTTTGGACATCTAAGATGGTTTTATCATGGTATATGAAAATATTAATCATAAAGTACTGGTTTATTTGGTTCAATAGAGATTAAAAACGTCAAATGGTGAAAAAAAAATAAAAAATAAAAAAAGAAGACTACAAAAATATAGTAACATTCATCATTTTGATATGTGTAGACTACATTTTTAGATGAATAAAACATTATTAAACACCTTATTTTTTTTAATTGACATTTATTATGCAAGTATTTGTTTAAAAAAAAAAAAAAAAAAAAAAAAAAGGCATATGAATATATTGGTTTATTTGAAAAAGTTCAATAAAAAGGAAAAAAAAAACTTCAAATTGTGAAAAATAAAAATAAACAGCAGCCGGAAGAGAAGTCCAAAAATATAGTAAAATGCGTCATTTTTATAAGCGTATATTTTCAGATGAATAAAACATTACAATACGATTATTTAGTATTTATTATATAATACGTGTTTGGGGATTATTATTAAAACAAAACATTTTTGGACATCTAAGATGGTTTTATCATGGTATATGAAAAATATTAATCATAAAGTACTGGTTTATTTGGTTAAAATAGAGATTAAAAGAGTCAAATGGTGAAAAAAAAATAAAAAATAAAAAAAGAGGACTACAAAAATATAGTAACATTCATCATTTTGATATGTGTAGCCTACATTTTTAGATGAATAAAACATTATTAAACACCTTATTTTTTTTAATTGACATTTATTATGCAAGTATTTGTTTAAAAAAAAAAAAAAAAAAAAAAAAAAAAGGCATATGAATATATTGGTTTATTTGAAAAAGTTCAATAAAAAGGAAAAAAAAAACTTCAAATTGTGAAAAATAAAAATAAACAGCAGCCGGAAGAGAAGTCCAAAAATATAATAAAATGCGTCATTTTTATAAGCGTATATTTTCAGATGAATAAAACATTATTAAACACCTTATTTTTTTTAATTGACATTTATTATGCAAGTATTTGTTTAAAAAAAAAAAAAAAAAAAAAAAAAGGCATATGAATATATTGGTTTATTTGAAAAAGTTCAATAAAAAGGAAAAAAAAACTTCAAATTGTGAAAAATAAAAATAAACAGCAGCCGGAAGAGAAGTCCAAAAATATAATAAAATGCGTAATTTTTATAAGCGTATATTTTCAGATGAATAAAACATTACAATACGATTATTTAGTATTTATTATATAATAAGTGTTTGGGGATTATTATTAAAACAAAACATTTTTGGACATCTAAGATGGTTTTATCATGGTATATGAAAATATTAATCATAAAGTACTGGTTTATTTGGTTCAATAGAGATTAAAAACGTCAAATGGTGAAAAAAAAATAAAAAATAAAAAAAGAAGACTACAAAAATATAGTAACATTCATCATTTTGATATGTGTAGACTACATTTTTAGATGAATAAAACATTATTAAACACCTTATTTTTTTTAATTGACATTTATTATGCAAGTATTTGTTTAAAAAAAAAAAAAAAAAAAAAAAAAAGGCATATGAATATATTGGTTTATTTGAAAAAGTTCAATAAAAAGGAAAAAAAAAACTTCAAATTGTGAAAAATAAAAATAAACAGCAGCCGGAAGAGAAGTCCAAAAATATAGTAAAATGCGTCATTTTTATAAGCGTATATTTTCAGATGAATAAAACATTACAATACGATTATTTAGTATTTATTATATAATACGTGTTTGGGGATTATTATTAAAACAAAACATTTTTGGACATCTAAGATGGTTTTATCATGGTATATGAAAAATATTAATCATAAAGTACTGGTTTATTTGGTTAAAATAGAGATTAAAAGAGTCAAATGGTGAAAAAAAAATAAAAAATAAAAAAAGAGGACTACAAAAATATAGTAACATTCATCATTTTGATATGTGTAGCCTACATTTTTAGATGAATAAAACATTATTAAACACCTTATTTTTTTTAATTGACATTTATTATGCAAGTATTTGTTTAAAAAAAAAAAAAAAAAAAAAAAAAAAAGGCATATGAATATATTGGTTTATTTGAAAAAGTTCAATAAAAAGGAAAAAAAAAACTTCAAATTGTGAAAAATAAAAATAAACAGCAGCCGGAAGAGAAGTCCAAAAATATAGTAAAATGCGTCATTTTTATAAGCGTATATTTTCAGATGAATAAAACATTACAATACGATTATTTAGTATTTATTATATAATACGTGTTTGGGGATTATTATTAAAACAAAACATTTTTGGACATCTAAGATGGTTTTATCATGGTATATGAAAAATATTAATCATAAAGTACTGGTTTATTTGGTTAAAATAGAGATTAAAAGAGTCAAATGGTGAAAAAAAATAAAAAATAAAAAAAGAGGACTACAAAAATATAGTAACTATTCATCATTTTGATATGTGTAGACTACATTTTTAGATGAATAAAACATTATTAAACACCTTATTTTTTTTAATTGACATTTATTATGCAAGTATTTGTTTAAAAAAAAAAAAAAAAAAAGGCATATGAATATATTGGTTTATTTGAAAAAGTTCAATAAAAAGGAAAAAAAAACTTCAAATTGTGAAAAATAAAAATAAACAGCAGCTGCAAGAGAAGTCCAAAAATATAGTAAAATGCGTCATTTTTATAAGCGTATATTTTCAGATGAATAAAACATTACAATCAGATTATCAACCGTATACCTAATTTAGTATTTATTATATAATAAGTGTTTGGGGATTATTATTAAAACAAAACATTTTTGCACATCTAAGATGGTTTTATCATGGTATATGAAAATATTAATCATAAAGTACTGGTTTATTTGGTTAAAATAGAGATTAAAAGAGTCAAATGGTGAAAAAAAAATAAAAAATAAAAAAAGAGGACTACAAAAATATAGTAACATTCATCATTTTGATATGTGTAGCCTACATTTTTAGATGAATAAAACATTATTAAATACCTTATTTTTTTTAATTGACATTTTTATGCAAGTATTTGTTTTTTTTTATATGAATATATTGGTTTATTTGAAAAGGTTCAATAAAAAAAATTGTGAAAAATAAAAATAAACAGCAGCCGGAAGAGAAGTCCAAAAATATAGTAAAATGCGTCATTTTTATAAGCGTATATTTTCAGATGAATAAAACATTACAATACGATTATTTAGTATTTATTATATAATAAGTGTTTGGGGATTATTATTAAAACAAAACATTTTTGGACATCTAAGATCATGGTATATGAAAAATATAGTAATCATAAAGCACCATGATTTTGGTTTAATCAAAGTACCGCGGTATTATCATCTGACGCCACCGCTGTAACATGACACTGACATTCATTTGTAACAGTATGATCATTGTTTACACAAGTTACACGACAACGATGTACTTTTTTAAAGTTTTTCCTTTGTTGTTACAACGATCCCCATTCACACGGATCCGCGAAATGATTAAAAGCGCTGTTTCATACAGCCAGGCCACTAGATGGCGATGTCACTTTGTAAAGAAACCTTATTTTTCACATATTTAATGTGGCGCGCCCATTTGTAAAATGAATGTATCTGGCTTTCGGCTATTTTTAGATGTACAAAACACTCGTCAAACTGGTAATTTCTTAGCATGTTATTTTTACGTACTGTCTTTTTAAAACTTTACATTTTACTGCGCATTGACATTCTTCTCGTTATTTTTCTACGTAGCCTCGCATGTTTACAGAAAACAGCTTATTTCCGTGTCGAAAAATAACGTGGATAGACTGAACACGTAATACGTATGCGCATGACATCACCGTTTTCACAAATTCGTGTTTTCGTAGTAACGGTATCGTTTTCAAAAACTTTTTCAGGCCGTTGTCGTGTAAATTAACGGCCAAAACACGTAAAAAGCTTTCCATTTTTAGTTGAAAATGGAGTTGTGTAAACAGCCCGTTATGGCCAGAAAACGCGCAAACTTTTGAAAATTTTTGCGCGTTTTTGTAAACGATAGCGTTATCGGCTCTGTGTAAACTACGAAAACGTACATTTGTAAACATGGCGACATCACGCGGATGTGCGTTACATGTTCAATCTATAGGCGCGTAGTGTTTCTTTACGAAGTGGTGGCAGAATGCAGCGTTTTTTTAGTCGTTTTCGCAGATCCGCGCGAACGAGGATCGTTTTGATGAAACTGTACGCAAAAAAATGCAATGGAAAAACGTTTCCGTTTTTAGTATATCGTTGTCATGTAAACGAGAAAGTGTTTTCTCTTACGAGCACGTGTTCTGGGATGGACGTTGCTGTGGCGACTGTGGACGTGAACACGGTTTCATTTGAACTCTGAACGTCTCCCACGGTGACGGCTGTGATCTCTGCAAAACAAACAAACAAACAAACGAACAAACAAAAACAGAAGCTGTTTCAACAAACTTTATATGACTTTATATACTGAACCACATACACTGTACAAAAATCCAGAATAATTATGATTTTGTAATGTTTTGAAAACTCACCAAGGCTGCATTTATTACAGTAAATCAGTAATATTGATAATATTTTTAAAATTTAAAATAACTATGTCAATATACGTTAAAATGTCATTTATTCCTGTGATCTAAGCTGAATTTTCCTCAGAAATCATTCTAATACGCTGATTTGCTGCTTAATTATTATTGGTACTTATTACAAAAATGATTAATAATGATCCTAATAATAAACTAACGTTGAAAACAGTTTCTGCAGCTGTGAAACTGAGTTTAAAAGCATTTGTTTGAAATAAAAATCTTTTGTAACATGACAAATGTCTTTTTTTTTTTATCAATTTAATGCATCTTTGCTGAATTAAAATACTATATTATTGTAATAACATTTTAAAATAGTAGTTTTTACTGCATTTTTGCTCAAATAAATACCGCCTTGGTGAGCAGAAGAGACTCAAAAAACCATAAAAATTCAAAATCTTTGTTTAGAATGAAGAAAATGAAGCCTGTATTAAAATCATTAAGATTCTCAATGACATAATGGTGAAAAAAAGGGTATTAAACATGATAAAAGTCGCAATGCAATAATCTTAATGGTCCTAAAAATTGAATTTATTTTCTAGCACCATGTTATTTTAGATGAAATACCATGGTACTTTTTACTAGTGAAAACAGCTTCTAAAGTGTTTGATTTGTATTGTTATAAACGATTATGATATTAAGGTTGGCTAAACAAACGTGATCAGAAAATAAAGGTCATTAAATGTTAATGGATAACCGTATGAGTTGCACTAAAATCGATTTTCACGGTAACTGTTCATCCATAAACAAGATCAGCTGTTGCGCATGCGCACACTGACCCGCAAACGCCGTTTCGGCATCGTCTGGGTTCGGCAGTGACTCGGCGATGTCGATGTTTCCCGCTTCTCCCATCACAGTCATCGTGGCGACTTCGGCCTCCGATTCGGTATCCGAACCCACAGCCTCTCCTGCAGACGCGCTCTCGGACGCGTCGCCCAGCTCGAGCGCTTTCGCCGCCGGTTCAGTCGCGTCCATTTCAAAACAGCGGCGCACGAAAGCAGCCGAAATTATCCGAAGGATCGTCGAGAGGTGCAAGTCCCTCACGATTTGTAAATGCGCAGGTGTCTAAGAAGCGCTTAGTCAGCCGGCACGAATAGATTATGGATTTATTAAAACGATTTGTCTTCGAGTTTAAAAGAAAAGAAAATGGTTGCAGGATAATGGCCTCCGAGTGCCTTTACTGGGGACGGAGATCAACACAGGAAGGAGAGCAAGCGGAAATTACCGAATCAGAACGGAAATTACCGAAAGAATACGACGTAGTACGAAACTACTATTGACAACAACGTGGTTTGCAACGACACAAATGTTCTTAAAGTTAGAGTTTTGTGGATTTAAATTGTTTTTATTTCAATCCTTAAACATCTGAAAGAAATAAAAAAAGAATTCTTTCATTTCTAAATTATTTGCTTGGATTTGTTGTTCATTTCAAGAAATATAATAAAAAAAACTTCAAATGGATTAAAAAAAATATTAAAATCAATAATTTTGATAGAACAAAAACATTACATTAATCAATATTACTGAATACCTTATCTTTTTTCTCAGAATTTAGAGATATAAAGTCATAAATGCGAGTTATAAAGTCAGAGTTGTGTTATAAAGTCAAAATTGTGAGAAATAAAGTTATAATTTTAAGTTATAAAGTCAAAATTGCGAGAGATAAAGTTATAATTGTGTTATAAAGTCAAAATTGTGAGAAATAAAGTTATAATTTTAAGTTATAAAGTCAAAATTGCGAGAAATAAAGTTATAATTTTAAGTTATAAAGTCAAAATTGCGAGAAATAAAGTTAGAATTGTGTTATAAAGTCAAAATTGCGAGAAATAAAGTTATAATTTTAATTTATAAAGTCAAAATTGCGAGAAATAAAGTTATAATTTTAAGTTATAAAGTCAAAATTGCGAGAAATAAAGTTATAATTGTGTTATAAAGTCAAAATTGCGAGAAATAAAGTTATAAATTTAAGTTATAAAGTCAAAATTGCGAGAAATAAAGTTATAATTTTAAGTTATAAAGTCAAAATTGCGAGAAATAAAGTTATAATTTTAAGTTATAAAGTCAAAATTGCGAGAAATAAAGTTATAATTTTAAGTTATAAAGTCAAAATTGCGACAAATAAAGTTATAATTGTGTTATAAAGTCAAAATTGCGAGAAATAGTTATAATTTTAAGTTATAAAATCAAAATTGCGAGAAATAAAGTTATAATTTTAAGTTATAAAGTCAAAATTGCGAGAAATAAAGTTATAATTTTAAGTTATAAAGTCAAAATTGCGAGAAATAAAGTTATAATTTTAAGTTATAAAGTCAAAATTGCGACAAATAAAGTTATAATTTTAAGTTATAAAGTCAAATTTGCGACAAATGAAGTTATAATTGTGTTATAAAGTCAAAATTGCGAGAAATAAAGTTATAATTTTAAGTTATAAAGTCAAAATTGCGAGAAATAAAGTTATAATTTTAATTTATAAAGTCAAAATTGCGAGAAATAAAGTTATAATTTTAAGTTATAAAGTCAAAATTGCGAGAAATAAAGTTATAATTGTGTTATAAAGTCAAAATTGCGAGAAATAAAGTTATAATTTTAAGTTATAAAGTCAAAATTGCGAGAAATAAAGTTATAATTTTAAGTTATAAAGTCAAAATTGCGACAAATAAAGTTATAATTGTGTTATAAAGTCAAAATTGCGAGAAATAGTTATAATTTTAAGTTATAAAATCAAAATTGCGAGAAATAAAGTTATAATTTTAAGTTATAAAGTCAAAATTGCGAGAAATAAAGTTATAATTTTAAGTTATAAAGTCAAAATTGCGAGAAATAAAGTTATAATTTTAAGTTATAAAGTCAAAATTGCGAGAAATAAAGTTATAATTGTGTTATAAAGTCAAAATTGCGAGAAATAAAGTTATAATTGTGTTATAAAGTCAAAATTGCGAGAAATAAAGTTATAATTGTATTATAAAGTCAAAATTGCGAGAAATAAAGTTATAATTGTGTTATAAAGTCAAAATTGCGAGAAATAAAGTTATAATTGTGTTATAAAGTCGGAATTATGTGTTATAAAGTCAGAGTTGCGATTCTACTCTTTATAACATGCAATTCTGACGGAAACAAACTCCCAAAAATTACAATTACCATATCAACAATTTTATTGTAAACAGATTTGTCAGTATTCCCAGAGTCTACTGTGAATCATGCAACAATATAATTCAAATATGTGACATTATGACAGTAAAATGTGATATTTTTTGATTATACCGTACCATGATTGTTCCAAGTATAAAGTACAAATGTTTTATTCAAGTCTTGATAAAGTGTTTGTAAAAAAAAAAAAATCAAAACACCAAAAACAAACACCAAACAGATGGTTTGTGACGTGGATCATCAGACCGGCCTGGAGGAAAACCCGGAATTCAGTTTACGGATCTGACCAGGCTGCCGTAGAAACGTCACTGCCTGTCCTGTGGACAACAATTCATAAAAACTATTTATTGTGGAGAAAACACATCAGCATTCATTACTATTCATCATCTGCTGCTGGTCCGTTTATTACCTGGAATAAGTGGGATTGTAATTCCAGTATTCAGGATAAGTTCAAGAGTGAATGGCTCCTTACTCCCAGACTTCCTCACTTCCACACTCACTTCCACACTCGTTACAAACCAATCCATCTTGTTGCCAAGATAAGTCACACCTTTCACACTGAGTGCATCGACATCCCGAGGGAGCAACGGAGCAAAGGCGAGATATTCCTTCTGCACTCTGTGTGACACGGGACAGGTACGAGACACACAGTGAGTCCAGATGTGATAAAGCCACTTTCTCTTCAAGCCGGCAGTGATTTTGTCACCTGAAGCCAGTGTAGCCAAACAGCACCGCCTGCAGAAATCCGCCCATCCCGGTGAGGAAGTTCACACATCCAGAGCCATCCGCCGACTCACTCCACACCTGTGCAAAGAGAGACAGAATCCTAGAGGACTGCTTCATAGTAGAGTTTAGATTCTCCGCCCGAGCCCGAACTTGACCCGACCCGGATCGGGCCGATATTTCCCGCCACTATCCTCGGGCCGGTCCCTTTGATCAAGCATTGGTGTTTTTTTTTTAAATCATTACTTTAGCCCAGAGCTTCCCAAACTTAAGAGGGGTGAGGCCCCCCAAAAACATCGGAAAAGCTCCACGACCCCGCCGTTAAAAAATATATACCGACATTTACCTAAAAATACATTAACAATTTTGTAAGAATTTCATGTGAATTATGAGAACTAAACATTCTTTACAAATATATTTAAATCCATAACACTAACCTCACATACTTTCAAAAAAAATCAAATTTTAGAACAATTGGAATATTTTAATTATTTTAATATATTGATTTGGACTAGCCACGGCCCCCCCCTGCAATACCGCTACGGCCCACCGGGGGAACGCGGCCCAATTGGTCTACAAAGTAAATCACGTGTCATTCGTGTCAATCTTCTTTTCTTCATGTTTTTTCCTGATATTGCAAAGCAACTGTTGTTAAAGGTCTGAGGATCGAATTTTACAAAACTATTTTTGTACTATACTATTTACAAATAAGGTAAATAGTATGCCAATATAGTATGAGACATGGGCTGGAACGAACCTGAAAGGGTTTCTGGATATTTGTGAAGCATTTCTGCAGAAGCTTTTGGGCTTTTTCAGACTCTCCAAGTTCAAGCCAACCCAAAGCAAACATGCCCTACAAACAGACACACATATTTACACTTCCTGTACATTTTACAGGAAAATATGCTGTGCAATTTCGAAAATGTGATGTGACTTACCCATGTCATGGCCGGTCCGAGTGGATCTGTGACGGCCTCGTATAGTGTTAGATCACTGCGTCTGACCTCTGGGGTCATGGGGAGGGTCAGTGGGTATCCGAGCAACACTGCGTCTGCCTGCTTGACTGGAGTTCCTGTGGAATATGAAGCAGTGAAATAGTTTTTTTTTTTTAATTGCAACAAAAAATTGGCAGAAATAAAAAGCTGAGTTATAAATTAAGGAACTACACCACAGTAACAAGACACCATTAAACTCTTTCAGACATTATTTAAAAAAAAACAACAACATTTTCCCTGAAGGTTTGAATTATAATAGTTTGCGATTATAAACACAACAAGGCTGTGAAAGTGAAGCGGTGAGTTTAATGTCCTCTAGATCCCATTTAGCCACTTAAAAAAAAAACGGTATTTTATGTTGTACAATAAAACGTGAAAATATCTTTATTTCCTTATTTCAGACATTTAACCCTTGTGTTGTTTTCCGGGTCAATTTGACCCGTTTAGATTTTCTAGTTGTTGGAAATACTGTGATATTTTGTGTCTTTTTCTCATTTATCATCATGCAAAGTTTCAACATGCTGGTGTTTTTTGACATATACAAACAAAATCACTGTTACGTTCGTGACGTTCGCCGCATATTTTAACGCTCTAAAGCAACTGTACTGACCCAAAATAATAACATTTCTTGGTTATATTTTGTTATTTTATTTTTTTACTACCTTATGAAGCTAAAAAATGTGGTTTTCCACACTTATTTCAACACAGAAACATGTTTTAACAGCAGCATGAGTGTGAAGTTCAGATCCAGAAACTTCTTGACTTTATGAAATGAGTTTACAAAACAGCCGACTTAGGAAAAGTACATATTTTCATTATACAGCTGCATTTAATTGTTCAGTTATGATGTTCTAAGAAAAAAAAAAAAAAGTTAAAAAAATTTATTTATAGTATTTAAAAATCCACTGTTTATTTTCAATATTTTGTCAAAACAAATCAGTTTTAAAAAATGGTTAAAAAACATTTTCATTAAATCATATCTTCAGATTTATATTTTTTGGAATATTTGACAAATGTTGATATTAAAAGTTTACAGTTTGTACCTGAATCTTTGTTGTTTTTCATAGTGTGATTTGTATTGAATCCAATTAGGGTCAATTTGACCCGCTCCATAACGAGTGCACACAGAAATCCAACAGCGCATATGAGGGTTAACCAAAAACCCATTGACTTTGACTGACAGGAAGTTCAAAACTGAACTCATTTCTGGGATTTAGGATTCGATTTCTGAGGTGTCCTTGTTCGGAAAGGTGAATCTGGCATACGATTATAATGATTCCCATCATGAAGCCGATCAGGGCGTCTCACCCTGTGTGTAGCCGTCAAACTCTGGGTGATACTTCAGTTCTGGGTCAAAGGGAATTTTGATCTTATCAGCAATGTCCTGCCAAGCGGGAGGAGCCGTCTGCGCTAACAGGCCGCACAGCTCCACGGCAAACCGGAGACTAAACATTGGAGAGATGAAAAGAAAGATATCTAACACAATCGTTCATGTATAACAGTTCGGGACACTGAAGTTTAGCACGGAGGGTGAGGGATTATGTACTCAAACACACCTGCTTTGGGCGACGGCATTGGTGAACACTGAGTTGTTAATAGTGAAGTAGTATTCATCAGGAGGAATCACACCTAATGTACAAACAACACGAAATCTCACAAAGAACACTCACTCACCTAAAGGATTATTAGGAACACCACACTAATACTGTGTTTGACCCCCTTTCGCCTTCAGAACTGCCTTAATTCTACGTGGCATTGATTCAACAAGGTGCTGAAAGCATTCTTTAGAAATGTTGGCCCATATTGATAGAATAGCATCTTGCAGTTGATGGAGATTTGTGGGATGCACATCCAGGAAGCTCCCGTTCCACCACATCCCAAAGATGCTCTATTGGGTTGAGATCTGGTGACTGTGGGGCCATTTTAGTACAGTGAACTCATCTTCAAGAAACCAATTTGAAATGATTCGAGCTTTGTGACATGGTGCATTATCCTGCTGGAAGTAGCCATCAGAGGATGGGTACATGGTGGTCATGAAGGGATGGACATGGTCAGAAACAATGCTCAGGTAGGCCGTGGCATTTAAACGATGCCCAATTGGCACTAAGGGGCCTAAAGTGTGCCAAGAAAACACCCCCACACCATTACACCACCACCACCAGCCTGCACAGTGGTAACAAGGCATGATGGATCCATGTTCTCATTCTGTTTACGCCAAATTCTGACTCTACCATCTGAATGTCTCAACAGAAATCCAGACTCATCAGACCAGGCAACATTTTTACAGTCTTCAACGGTCCAATTTTGGTGAGCTCGTGCAAATTGTAGCCTCTTTTTCCTATTTGTAGTGGAGATGAGTGGTAGCCGGTGGGATCTTCTGCTGTTGTAGCTCATCCGCCTCAAGGTTGTGCGTGTTGTGGCTTCACAAAGGCTTTGCTGCAGACCTCGGTTGTAGCGAGTGGTTATTTCAGTCAAAGTTGCTCTTCTATCAGATTGAATCAGTCCATTCTCCTCTGACCTCTAGCATCAACAAGGCATTTTCTCCCACAGGACTGCCACATACTGGATGTTTTTCCCTTTTCACACCATTCTTTAGAATCCCTAGAAATGCTTGTGCGTGAAAATCCCAGTAACTGAGCAGATTGTGAAATACTCAGACCGGCCCGTCCGGCACCAACAACCATGCCACGCTCAAAATTGCTTAAATCACCTTTCTTTCCAAGTTTGTAGTTCAGGAGATTGTCTTGACCAGGACCACACCCCTAAATGCATTGAAGCAACTGCCATGTGATTGGTTGATTAGATAATTGCATTCATGAGAAATTGAACAGGTGTTCCTAATAATCCTTTAGGTGAGTGAATATATATATATTAGATAATAACCCTGGTCATGACTGATGATGTCACCGTTTACCTTTGATATGGTACTGCTGCTCATACTCGTCCCATGTGACCCGTGAAACCCAGTAGTCAGCCACGCCCCACACTACCTCACTCCCCCGCCCTTCCTTGAACATCTCCAGGTCCTGTGTGATGGATAAGACACGGGAGATGCATTTGTGGTCCAGATGTAGGAGTGTTTGTGTGTATCATCTGTACCTGTGTGAGATAGAAGTACTGCTGGAAAGCCAGAACCACGTCTCCATTGATGTGGACCTCCTGCTGTGCATAAATGTCCTCAGGACAAACGTCATGGCCCGTTACGGCACTCTCCCATGCAAACTTCAATCCCTGATTGAATGGGAAGAAAAACTGTATATAACAGTATATAAAGCTGTAGATAATTCTAGAACATCACCCACTGCACCTTGTAGCCCATCTGCTGCGCGTTTGCTCGGGCACCTTCTACTGTTCCCACACGGTATTCCAGAACAGCCCTGGCCAGACTAGGATAAAAGAGGGCAACACTGGGATACATCCATGTGTCCTGTAGGGGGAGCCGGACAGAGACAATAAAAAATCTTCATAAATCATAAAAGGGCCATGAATTGAGAAATCAATGAGCTTTAGATATATAAGAGATCATCATACTATAAGAATATCCTTTAAGTTTCAGAGCTGAAAACCTCTTTTTTAGTTCAATAAAAGGCCCAGACTCGTCCCTGAATGTGACATCGATCGGTGAAGCTCCGCCTACTTCATCATTGCAACGTTAGCCCCGCCCACAGGCATGTTAATGAGATGACGGGGAGATAAGAGCGATACAGGACAAAAATAACATCCTAATGCTAGGAATATGGTTATTTATTTTCAACAATGTGAATGTCTCAGTTGAGCTTTATTTGTTATTTTTTTATTCTTTGGTAAATCAATCGCATTTCAGCACAGGCTTGCCAAAACAATGACTAAACGGTCAACTTCACATTGTTTCTCGTAGTAGGATGACAATAATCTGCGGTTATTAGATCAAACTCTGAAAGAACGCTCCCTTTACAATCGCTGGAGCTGTCAATCAAACAGCAACAGTTTATCAGGGACCGAGTTCTGGACTCGTGCCAAAACTCCCATCTCTTAGTTATATCGTGTTTGCACTGTTATTTATGACGAAAGCATTCGTCAGTCTGCAGAAATTGAGTTGCAATGACGAGATCTCTGCATTTATGCGCTCAACATGTTTGTGATCAACTATAATGTTCATCACTGCAACCTTTCAGGCTATGATCTAAATATAATGCCAGATCTAAATGTCGCACTTTAGTTAACCTTGAGAGCTGCAATAGTAAAAGCGTGCTAAAAGTTTTCAGGAGTAATACTATTTCATATTGCAAAGATGTCAGCCAATCACAGCAGTGGGCGGTTACAGACACGCCCCTTAAAACAGTGTTCTAAAATCAGGGTAAGATTTATTTCTAAATTATGACCATTTTTGATGTAAAAAGCATAGTAACATTATAAGTGCAAACAACGCGGTTCATAAAGCAGGTTTTTTAAAACTGGCTCCATGCAAAATTTAACAATTTTAATTGGTAAAGTTATTGTGGCAACATAAAATATCTCTCCATTTTATATCACAAGAATATTTTAAATATTTTCATTTATTTTAATTATGTTTTAGTATTGGAAACAACATGCCGTCTTTAATGTTTTCCCCAAACATTACATGCATTTTCATGCCCAAAAATATTTTGTTGTCTTTATATTTTAGGAAGGGGATCAACATATTTGGATCGGTTCCACAGAAGTCCAGTTCTGCGGACAGGACAGCATTTGTAGCATAAATATCAATTATTATGAAAAAAAATTGTCGTCGTCTCTTCTCTTTCCTGACAACCTGTCACTCACCTGAGATCCACCAATAGCAAACAACATCCGTCCAATCAATTCCTCATGGACAAAATCAAGCTCCGCCCCCACATTTGTTCTTGTTTGCAAAGCCGTTTCACTTGCGTCATAACATGGAAGAAAAGTGTAACTTCCGTTTCATGCCGACTTTAAACTCACCTGGTCCCAGAACACATGTCCGTGGTAATCCTCATCCGTGTTCCCATTGGACAAACCCCCAGGACTGACGCCTCCAAACACAAACTCCTCACCTGAAGATGGGAATGAACTGAGAAGATAAAACATGCAGCCAATCAGAGCGCGGTTCAGAGCCTCTGCTCCCACCACCTCAACGCTGCTCCCCTTCCAAAGCTCCGCCCAGCTCCGAATGTGGGAGGGGCGTAAGTCACCAGCATCAATAAGCGCCAAACCGGAATCGAAACACGATTTGGCGCTCTCGCCGTTTCCGGCAAGGGCGACCAGGAAAACCTGGCTAGACTGGATCTGGTCGGGTGGAAGGGTAAGAGTAGATGGGACGGGCGTCCAGATCAGGTGCACAAATGGGCGGATTCCTCCAGGGATCTCGGAAAAGATGGTCTGTCCAAAAATGTGCCTGAAGAGAAAAAAATAGTTGACACATGTAGTGTTTACGTGTGATGATCGGCGTCTGACTTGAAGCGGTGAGAGTTCGAAATTTAAAAATGGAGTCGTCAATGGAGTGGGCGGAGCTAAAGAGCTCTTTTGGCGTTATTTGTTGACGGTTAAAAAACAGTTTCAAAATAAAGATTTTTTTTTGTGTGGATGTGGAAAATTTCATTCGGAGGAAATCAAATGTTATATTTAAATTAAATAATTTTGATATATGTATAACAATAATTTTACTATTATTTTACAACTGTTTATTATTTTTGGAAAAATTTCAGGATGGTCAGGATCCAAACCAAATTGTATATTAATTTTCTTCAGGAGACGAAGCACTACTGCACAATCTTGGAGAACATTATGAATAAAAAAAGCAAGGAAGACTTGTCATATTTTTTTTGATTAATGAATCAAATGGTTTTTTTGTTGTTGTTGTTGTTTTTGTATATTTTTCTGGTTATTAAAAAAAAAAACGGTTTCAAAATACACATGATCGTTATTTATGACGTGAGAGTTGCTTCAAGTAAATGTTGTAATGACACTCTTCGGGCTCTAGATGGCGCCAAACCCTGTTCCGTGTCCCGGATTGGGAGCGTGTGGGGCGGAGCTAAAGAGCTCTTTTGGCGTTATTTGTTCCGCGCGACTCTGATTGGTGGAATTTTCTGTGCAGCATCATGTAGTTTTTCTCCGTTTTTACACTCGACTGCGAATCGAACGGCTGAAGTCGAACACACCATTTGCAATTCAGTATGCAAATAAATACGACAAAGTACGTAATTGCAGACGTACCTCCCACTCTTGTAGTCTGGTGCGTTCTGGAAATCGATATCATCGCTTTGGGATTTGAAGGAACTCTCCAGCTGAATCGTGATTGGCTCAGCACTGGTTTCAAAGCGCTTAAGGTGAACTTCCATGACCAGAAGGTTTGATTGCCCGCGGTGAGCGTACAAAACCTGGGTGAATTCGAAATGAGGCGCGACCACTGTGTGTGAAAAAACACCTGGTACAGAAAGAGAGAGAATTCATGTAGTATCTGTTTTAAATGCAGTATTACATGCGTTTGTGTGTTCTAACCTGTGCGCATGTCCAACTTGTATGTGCGTCGTCCCTCTTCTGCAGTCTTCGCTTGAACCGCTAATGGACACGGAATGTTGCCGCGGTGACAAGTCCCGCCTTCTCCGTTATAAACCCCGCCCATATGCATCATTGCATCAAACACTCTCCATCCCAGGAGCCCGTTGGCCAGCGGCGGCATGAAGCGAGGGTCAGAGGGCAGCGTGTCAGAGGTGAAGACGTACGGGTCGTCAGGGTCAGAGGTCATTTTCGGGAATTCCGCCATCTATCAGAGGAAAAACACATGGAAAGGATGAGGAAAGAGAGGATGTGTAACTTAGCCATTTAACATCACGTGACGAGAATCATAAAACAAGCATAAAATTGAATTATATATATATATAGATGTATATGTGTGTGTTTTATTTGTATTAATATGAAATTGTCATGAAAATCCATTCAAAAAATCCTTTTTCTTCTTTTTACCAGTTTTTGTGAGTTTTACCGCTATACTTTTACTGCAAAACCCGTGACAGCTGCACTTTGATCACAGTAAACAAAATAAAAGCGTTATCCACGCAAACAGAGCGCTGAGATCTCACTCTATCCTTTCAAATGACTCACTTCGACTAACCATCAAATCTGGGATGTTATATAACTGACAGAAACGAGTTTTATGATAAAATCTCAGTACTTACTGATTCACTCATCTCATTCAGCGAAGTTGACGTAAAGGACGCAGAGAGCAACGGTCATGTGACTTGAATGGAAAGGGCGGGGCAATGAGCTCGAACGACGTCTCTGATTGGTCAGGTGCGTGGCTCTCTTCTTAAAAATAAAAGAAGGGTAAAACTGAGTATTAGAAATGGTTTTAGTGAACGAATGCCTCCAAAGAACCCGGCGATTTGCTTTTAAATGGGTCATATATATATATATATATATATATATATATCATAGTTTTTTGGTTCCCTCAGGAGGGAAAAGCAGTTTTCAAGTAAATCAAATGTCCGAAAACATAATCCTTATTTATACACATCCTGATTTCAGTCTTTTAGATAAATATAATCCTTAAAATTGCATTATTATATTTTTTTACGCACTGTAGAAATGCACTTTTAATCTAATTTATATTATTCAAAATGTGTATTTCTTTTAATTTAACCTATTTAATATTGTTTTACTTCAATCGCAGTCGTTTATTTATTTCAGTTTAATTTATTTCTTTACTTAATTTACTTTACTTTTCTTAATTTATATCTTTATTTCTTTACTTTATTTCTTTACTTTACTTCTGGTTATTAAAAAAAAATCTTATAATTTTTTTTAATTATTATTTCTTACCGTTTCTTTCTAGACTTTTCCATGGACCCCCGTCACTCCCAGTTGCGTCATCAGTCTGACGTAAAGAACGACGGTTAAAATAAATAAAAAACGGTTTCAAAATAAAGATTTTTTTTTGGGTGGATGTGGAAAATTTCATTAGGAGGAAATCAAATGTTATATTTAAATTAAATAATTTTGATATATGTATAACAATTATTTTACTTTTATTGTACAACTGTTTATTATTTTTGGAAAAAATTCAGGATGGTCAGGATCCAAACCAAATTGTATATTCATTTTCTTCAGGAAACGAAGCACTACTGCACAATCTTGGAGAACATTATAAATAAAAAAGCAAGGAAGACTTGTCATATTTTTTTTGATTAATGAATCAAATGGTTTTTTTGTTTTTGTATATTTTTCTGGTTATTAAAAAAAAAACGGTTTCAAAATACACATGATCGTTATTTATGACGTGAGAGTTGCGTCAAGTAAATGTTGTAATGACACTCTTCGGGCTCTAGATGGCGCCAAACCCTGCTCCGTGTCCCGTTGGCAGCGTGCCGGAGTTTGGGCTTCCAGACCCTGGGAAAAGAGCGGCTTTACCCTTATAAGGCCGCAATCCATCCGCTCCAAACTTTTCCTCTCCGCCCTCCCTTCCTCTCCCTCTCCCTCTCTCTCTCTCTAGGCCGCAGGGATATTTACAGCAAGACTGTCTCTGCGTACCTTATTAGGAGCTGTCCTTGTTGTCAGTGTATATGTAGATGAGACAAACAGATGAGAGGATGGCATTCATTCTCAAGGGTCAGTCAGTGTTTTGCCAAAGGTAACGAGAGGCAAATGTCTGATCCGTGCAGCACGTGTCGGAATCTCCCTGGAGTTCATTCAGAAGACTTTTAACGTTTTTCCCCGTTATCCTCTTATTGTTCTCTGACTTTCTAAACGAGGCGAAGAAGTAGGCCGATTGAATCATTTTGCCTTTCGCTCTCCCACCGTCCACTTTTACTGTAACTTCCTGTCCTTCTCTCTGTGGGAATGTTAGATCCATTATTCCAGCTGTTCTTTTTTTTTTCCCTCTCTCTGATGATGAGGGACATCTGGTAGACATGCACTCGGGCATTAGGGAGAACTGGTGAATCAGACAAAATGAACTTCTGAATCAAACGTTCAAACACGATGCCTTAAACTACTAAATCAAATGTTCAAGTTGAACGTGCACATATGATCAAAGATTTGTACTTAATAATTTTGAATCAAATTATGTCTAAAAATCCTGAATAAACATTTGATCACGTGCGCTTGTGATGCCCGCGAAAAATGATGCCCTGAGGTAAATCTTCGAATCAAACTTTTAATTGTTTACATATGATAACGAACTGGACGTTTGAATTAATCGCCGGCCAAATAACGCAGATTTTTTTTACTAGAATGTTCAAATAAAACCCAAAAATGAGGAATTGAAAGTTCGAATCAAAAGTAGACACTCGTCGAAAATGCTAAACGGAGCGTTGAATTTGAAGCAAAGCACATATGATGCCCAAAAATGAGGAATTGGAACTTCAAATCAAATCAAAAGTTTGCGAGTCAATATTGTACTTAATAATTTTGAATCAAATTATGTCTAATGAACATTTGAATCAAACGCGATCACGTGCGCCTGTGATGCCCGCGAAAAATGATGCCCTGAGGTAGATCTTCGAATCAAACTTTTACATATGATAACGAACTGGAAGTTTGAATTAATCGCTGGTCAAATAACGCAGATTTTTACTAGAATGTTCAAATAAAACCCAAAAATGAGGAATTGGAACTTCAAATCAAAAGTTTGCGAGTCAATATTGTACTTAATAGTTTTGAATCAAATTATGTATAAAAATGCTGAATGAACATTTGAATCAAACGCGATCACGTGCGCCTGTGATGCCCGCGAAAAATGATGCCCTGAGGTAGATCTTTAAATCAAACTTTTAAATGTTTACACATGACAACGAACTGGAAGTTTGAATTAATCGCTGGTCAAATAAAGCAGGTTTTTCACGAAATCTAACTGGAATGCTCAAATAAAACCCAAAAATTCTGAATTGAAAGTTCGAATCAAAAGTAGACACTCGTCGAAAATGCTAAACCGAGCGTTGAATTTGAATCAATCACATATGATGCCCAAAAATGAGGAATTGGAACATCAAATCAAAAGTTTGTAAGTAAATAACGCATTCAGATATGCATATTATGATATATGCTAAATATAACGTTCATCACCTGAAAACACTCAAATGTTCTGAACAAAACTAACTGGATGATGACGACCAAATTGAATTGAATCTTCAAACCAATATTTCAAATCTGCACACACTCCATACTGAACTGAAAGTTTGAATCGAGCAAATGCAGGATGTGATCAAAAATACATAATTACATTTATTCATATATACATTTAAACAACGTTTAATTCAAATGTTAACATGTTTAATGACCAAAAAATGCTGAATTGAAAGCTCGAATCAAAAGTGCATACACGTATATAGTTAAAAATGATATAATGAATGTACAAATGTGTGTATGATGTCCAGAAAGATGTCCATTTAAATGCTCGAACATTTTATGAGCAAAAATCGAAAGTTGAAATCAAATGCGGCAAACAACTAAACATTTCGATCAAATGTTCAAACGCGAAAATATAAAAACTGTCAATCAAGCATTTAAAGGTGCAGTGTGTAAATTTTAGCGGCGCTCACCCCTCCCTTTTGAAGCACATGGAAAAGCGACGGTTGGGAAAGTTTCTTACTCCTAACAACGAATTGTCTCTGCTTCTAATAAACCAGACGTGTGTATTCAACGTAGTGACGATGCTAAACGATACCAATGAAGAAGAACAACAACAACACCTTTTAGAGCGGTTTGTCCGTTTGGGGCCACTGTAGAAACATGGCAGCACAAAATGGCGACTTCCATGTAAGGGGACCCGCAGTGTATGTAGATAGAAATGGTTCATTCTAAGGTAATGAAAACATATTATATTGCATTTCTATCAATAGATCCTCCAAAATATTACACACTTGACCTTTAAACTATGAATAAAACATTTGGATTCTCTCATGATGTCTGAAACTGATGAAACCAAACATGGCTATAATGGCCAATAATTGTGAACAAAACGTGAGAATTGAAGATTTTGAAAGCGTACGACTTCAATAAACAGGCACTCGGCTACAAACACACATTTTATTAAGTGCCAACATTCATTTAATATATTAGAAAAACAACACGTGGAGAAAATAGAGCTGATATCATGTTACAGTTGATAGCGTTATGAGTTCAAATGCGTAATATTTGTACATTTACACAATAAACGAAAGCCATCGCCCTCGCTTCAGAAGACAACAGGCGCAAGGATGGGTCAAACAAGGGTACAAAAACACCAAAAATAGACATTTCCGCATCGCTCGCCTTTAAAAAAGATGCATAGCATAACTGGCTGCGAAACGACAGCCCGGCGTGTTTTCGGCAAGCATGAAAATCTGCACCGATGTCAACGAATGATTGTCGAGCTGGTTTGTGGAGACTCGAGTGCCATATTCAGACCACCTCTAGTGGAGTTCAGGGTTGAACCTCTCAATCGTGTGTGTGTGTGTGTTTGTGCAAAGATGCAAAAATACTGCAGACTTCAGCTGCCTGAGACTCGTGGAATGTGTGTGGAGTGTGTGCGCTCACGCTTATGGGAATGTGCACGAGTGCGAGTGTGTGTGTGTGTGTGTGTGTGTGTGTGTGAGAGAGAGAGAAATCGGAAGCTTGTTGCATCTCCTCGCTTGTTGGCCTCCTGAGAACATGGATTAAGTTCAAACACGACACACGCACACAGTCCTGCAGGAAGGTAAAAGGTAAAGGACATTCTTCTCTGTGGTTCCTCTGATGTTCCTCTCCTCCTCTTTTCCCTTCTTTGGCTCTCTGGGGGGAGGGGGAGGGGGAGGGGGTGGGGGGGGTGGACAGTTTCTCTTTCTCTCTCTCGGTCTTCCGCTCGTCCTTCTATTTGGAGAGTTTGCTGATGACTCTGATGAGCGCGCCGTTCTCGTCCTTCAGCCTCTGGTTGTCCGCTCTCAGATCCCCTAAAACCTGCGGACACACGGAAGAGGAGTTTCCTCATTTAAAGGAGCGGCGCACGCTAAAATGTCAATTCTGGCATCGTTTACTCGCTCTCATGTCCTTCCAAAGCCATACGATTTTTTTTTCACCAAAGAACACAAAAGGAGATGCTTTGAATAATGTTCAAGCTGCTGTTTTTCAAATAATGCAAAAAAAAAAAAAAAAAAAAAAAAGGTAGTCCATACAATTCTTAAATATTATATTATTAGTATATAATGTATAAAATTATTTATACTTTTTAAATATTAATATATTATTTCTCAATTATATATTATAAATAGTTAATAAAATCTTAATAATTAATTAAAACAACCACTAATAATTAACAATAACAATTGATTAATAATGAAATACATACATTTATTTTAACACAGTAATATACATATATTTAAAATCCATTTATATTTATAATATTGTAATTTAATATGACCATTATGTCAATTAAAAGGAGCATGCGTTCATACGTTTGTGTGTATAAACATTAATAAACATTTACATTTATATATTTTTTTACATTTTATTTGTTTCATTGGCCACGAAGCAAGGCCAATTATGTCAAGTAAATTTTAATAATAATTAATAAAAAAAAATCAATATAAAAATATTTTTGTTTGCACACTTTGTCAGCTTTTATGGCTTTTTATTATAATGTTTGTTTTGCATTTAAGTTTGTTTGGCCACTGATCAACGACAGTCGATTATGTAGAGTGTATATAATTAATAAAATCAATAAAAATTAACAATAATATATTATTTTTGATTTTGTTTGGCCACTCTCTCAAGTTTCACACTCAGCTTTTGTGATTATATTATATTATATTACATTACATTAAAGTATATTATATTATGATTTTATTTAGCCAGTTTCAAACTCGGCTTTGATACTGTATTATGCTACAAACTCTCAGCCAGAACGCACATACATATTTGATGTTTAATATGCAGTTATATGCAGCAGGACCAATCAGATTTAGCTGAAATAGTGTCTAAAAACAGGCAACCATCACAGCTAGTCAGGACAGAAACTCGCATTAACATTGCAGAAGTGTGATCTATCACTTGTGACCGTGTCATGCCTCATGAGCGTGTAATGCCTTGTTAAACTGGTTTAACTTGTGTTGGCTGTATTGCTCTCAGGCATACAGTATTAAGAGATGCATTCATAACATTTCAATGGTATGACTAGTAAGTCAAACCTCAAATCACAGTATGTGTTCTGCCCACTTAACTGATAGAAATGTGAGTGTAATGCAGTCTATAGAAACTGTGTCTATTCCACGAATAGTGAGGTTTAGCAATAACAATAAAAATAAAAAATCTAGAAAAAACCTGATCGTGATCAAACCAGAATATTACAAAATTACTGAACAAAAACAATTTCTAAAGCTAGGGCTACTAAACATTAGATCGTTGACACCTAAGGCAGTTATCATAAATGAAATAATCACAGATAATAGTCTTGATATAATTTGCCTTACTGAAACATGGCTTAAACCAAATGATTATTTTGGTCTAAATGAGTCTTGTCCACCTGGCTACTGTTATAAAAATAAATGCCGTCTGATTGGCCGTGGCGGTGGTGTAGCAACAATCCATAGTGATATTCTGAACGTTACTCAGAAAACAAACTACAGCTTTAAATCATTTGAAATTCTTGTACTTAATGTTACACTCTCAGATATAAGTAAAAAGTCGCTACTATCTCTTGCTTTGGCTACTGTTTATAGACCTCCAGGGCCTTACGTTGATTTCCTAAAAGAGTTTGCAGACTTTCTCTCAGACCTACTGGTCAGCGTCGATAAAGCTCTGATTGTTGGAGATTTTAACATTCATGTAGACAATACAAACGATGCGTTAGGGGCTGCGTTTACAAATTTAGTAAACTCCTTTGGGGTCAAACAAAACGTCACTCGACCCACCCACCGTCTTAATCATACTCTAGATTTAATTATATCACATGGAATAAATCCTACTGATATAGAAATTCTACCGCAAAGTGATGATGTCTCTGATCACTATCTTTTAACTTGCGTACTGCATACTGATGATATTTGTCAGATTGCGCCGCGATATCGACTAGGCAGAACAATTCTCCCGACAACTATAGATAAATTCACAAATAACCTGCCTGATCTGTCTCAGCTGCTCATCGTACCCGAACACGTAAATGACCTCGAGAAAATGACTAACAGCACGTGCACCATTTTCACTAGTACATTAGATACTGTTGCACCGATGAGATTTAACAAGGTTAGAGATAAAAATACTGTACCATGGTACAACAGTATCACTCGCTCAATGAAGAGAGAAACTCGTAATCTAGAACGCAAATGGAGACAAAGCCGTTTAGAAGTTTTTAGAATCGCGTGGAAAGACAGTTCGTCCCGCTATAGAAAGACTCTAAAAGCAGCCAGAGCCGAGCATCTCTGCAAACTTATAGAAAATAACCAAAACAATCCACAGTTCTTGTTTAGTACAGTAGCTAGACTAACAAATAAACAGACATCACCTGAACAAAACATTTCATTACAGTTCAGCAGTGATGACTTTATGAATTTCTTTACTGAGAAAATCGAAAGTATCAGAAATACAATTGTAAATGTACAACCTTTAACAGAGTTTTATGATTCAGCCTCAATTATCGCCCCTCAAGAACAGTTGCAGTGCTTTACAACTATAGGACAGGATGAGCTAAATAAACTTATTACTGTGTCTAAACCAACAACATGTTTATTAGATCCAATACCCACTAAACTACTGAAAGAACTGTTACCTGTAGCAGAAGAACCTCTTCTCAATATTATCAACTCGTCCTTATCCCTAGGACACGTCCCACGACCGTTCAAGCTAGCAGTTATTAAGCCTCTCATTAAGAAACCACAATTAGATCCAAATGTATTGGCAAATTACAGACCCATTTCAAATCTTCCATTTATGTCTAAAATACTAGAAAAAGTGGTTTCGGCCCAACTGTGCTCCTTCTTGCAAAAAAACGCTATCTACGAAAAATTTCAGTCAGGATTCAGGTCTCATCATAGCACAGAAACTGCACTCGTTAAAATTACAAACGACTTACTTCTAGCTTCTGACCAAGGCTGTGTCTCAATACTAGTGTTACTTGATCTCAGTGCTGCATTCGACACTATAGATCATAAAAATACTCCTAGACCGACTACAAAATTACGCTGGTATTCAGGGACAGGCATTACGGTGGTTTAGGTCTTACCTATCAGACCGACACAATTTTGTCTATTTAAACTGTTTTTGTTTTAGTAATAATAATCCTCCTCCTCATCATCATCATCATCGTCAATAAAAATAAATATAATAATTTAGTCATGAATATTTAATTTTGATTGGATATCAATATGACCGACACAATTTTGTCTATTTAAACGGGGAAAAATCTAAGATAACAATAGTAAACTATGGAGTGCCTCAAGGATCCGTGTTAGGTCCTCTACTATTTTCAAACAGGGAAAAATCTAAGATAACAATAGTAAACTATGGAGTGCCTCAAGGATCCGTGTTAGGTCCTCTACTATTTTCAAACAGGGAAAAATCTAAGATAACAATAGTAAACTATGGAGTGCCTCAAGGATCCGTGTTAGGTCCTCTACTATTTTCAAACAGGGAAAAATCTAAGATAACAATAGTAAACTATGGAGTGCCTCAAGGATCCGTGTTAGGTCCTCTACCATTTTCAAACAGGGAAAAATCTAAGATAACAACAGTAAACTATGGAGTGCCTCAAGGATCCGTGTTAGGTCCTCTACCATTTTCAAACAGGGAAAAATTTAAGATAACAATAGTAAACTATGGAGTGCCTCAAGGATCCGTGTTAGGTCCTCTACCATTTTCAAACAGGGAAAAATCTAAGATAACAACAGTAAACTATGGAGTGCCTCAAGGATCCGTGTTAGGTCCTCTACCATTTTCAAACAGGGAAAAATCTAAGATAACAACAGTAAACTATGGAGTGCCTCAAGGATCCGTGTTAGGTCCTCTACCATTTTCAAACAGGGAAAAATCTAAGATAACAATAGTAAACTATGGAGTGCCTCAAGGATCCGTGTTAGCCCCTCTGCTATTTTCAATATACATGCTCCCACTCGGCAATATTATAAGAAAACATGGAATTAGTTTCCACTGCTATGCCGATGATACTCAGTTATATATTTCATCACGACCTGATGAAATCTCTAAATTATCCAAGCTGACAGAGTGTGTTAAAGAAGTGAAACATTGGATGACCAGTAATTTTCTTCTATTAAATTCTGATAAGACTGAAGTATTACTTATTGGACCAAAGACCTGTACACAGAATCTCTCAGACTACAGTCTGCATTTAGAAGGATGTGCTGTTACTCCATCCTCGACAGTTAAAGATCTGGGTGTTATATTAGACAGCAACTTGTCCTTTGAAAATCATATTTCATATGTTACAAAAACAGCCTTCTTTCACCTCAGAAACATTGCCAAGATACGGAATATGTTATCTATTTCTGATGCAGAAAAGTTAGTTCATGCTTTCATGACGTCTCGACTAGATTACTGTAATGCATTATTAGCTGGTTGTCCTGCTTCCTCTATAAACAAACTACAGTTAGTACAAAATGCAGCTGCTAGAGTTCTTACCAGGTCAAGAAAATATGATCATATAACACCAATTTTATCATCTCTACACTGGTTACCCATTAAGTTCCGTATCGATTATAAAGTATTGCTAATGACCTATAAGGCTCTAAATGGTTTAGCTCCTGTGTACTTAACCGATCTTCTATTGCCCTACAATCCGTCACGCTCTTTAAGATCACAAAACTCTGGACTTCTGGTTGTACTAGGATAGTTAAGTCCACTAAAGGAGGGAGAGCGTTTTCACATTTGGCTCCGAAACTCTGGAATAGCCTTCCTCATAATGTTAGAGGCTCAGACTCGCTCACCCAGTTTAAATCTAGATTAAAGACACTCTTTAGCCAAGCATTCACATAAATGCATCTCACATCAGATCAATTGCTCATTATGACTATCTTTACTTAAAGTTATGAACAGCAGCTACGCTAATTATTCTCCTTTTGCTTTTCTGTTTGACCTCGGGACACCGGATTCAGTCTGGATCCAGCCTCTTCAGAAGACCTCAGATGATCATCACCTGTGAAGAGACGGCGCCAGTTCCTGCGAGGACTTCAGAAGACCCAATCATCTGGATCAACATGCACACTGCCCAATTATATATCCTAATTATTGTTAATGTAATTTATTTTCCAGGAGCTCTTTGCTTCCTACTTCAGTTAAACTGCTAACTCTGATTGTAAATTAATTAACTAAATTATGTTATTTGCTAACTGTATTCTTTAAATTGTAATGTTGACATCCGTTCTCTGTAAAGCTGCTTTGAAACGATATGTATCGTGAAAAGCGCTATACAAATAAATTTGAATTGAATTGAATTGAATTTCAATGAATAGAAACGCTTCAGATCTCCTCTGAGCCAATCAGAACGAGCCTTCCGTGATCACGTGCTCTCACCTTCAACTCCTCTTCCAACTCAGCAGCTCGTCTCTCTAACATCTTTTTCTCCTGAGACAGAGTGAAAACAAGCATGTGGAGTGACATCATAAGATTGAAAACTTCCATACAGGGAAAATTCCATATGTTTTCCATTACTCAAATTTGATGTTCTGTAAACTCACCTTCTTTTCCATTTCCAACAGAGCCGTGCAGTCCGTGAATCTCTCCTGCCTCTGTAACGCACACAAACACAGTTTGTGTCAAATATAGCGCTATTGGGTGATGCTATACGAAAAACATACCAATATCAGTCTTTCTATAATACTTCAAATATGAAAACCTCTGTGTGGTCCATTATGAAAATTACAGTAGTCTTCAGCTGTATATTCTACCTTTATTAGTAACACACAACCAACAGAGTCTGAACAACAGAATTATTCAAAAATCAAAATGTAATTATAAAAATATATACTCTATGTATAATTTTGGTAGGGATCGACTTAAAGTCGATCCGAATTTGGTTCAGAGGCTGTATCTCGGCCAAACTTTGAGCAATCGAAACGAAAATTGGTACGCTTCATCAGAACGATGATCTGAGGGTCCGTGCCAAATTTGGGACCAGCGCCTACAGGTCACCTACAGGTCACCTACAGGTCACCTACAGGTCATGAGATCTGAAAAATTGCTATTTTTGTTCAAAAGTTTTGAAGTTATATGTATATATCCCTTCAGGACATGCTGTCGATGATCCCTACCAAATTTGGTGAATATATGTCAAATCGTTTAAAAGATATTGCAATTTATGACAAAATTCAAAACGGCGGTTGTTATGAACCCAGTTTTGGTCACAAGGAATCAACATTGATGCCGAAATCATGATTCTGATAAACTTCACAACTTTTGAACAAAAATAGCAATTTTTCAGATCTCCTGTAGGCGCTGGTCCCAAATTTGGCATGGACCCTCAGATCATCGTTCTGACGAAGCGTACCAATTTTCGTTTCGATTGCTCAAAGTTTGGCCGAGATACAGCCTCTGAACCAAATTCGACTTTGCGACATCATAACTTTTTGTCACCAGTATGTCATAAAAATCTGTTCAGTCATTTCCGTGTCCAAAGATCATCTTTGCCAATTTTGCTAAGAATTGGGAAACATTTGAGTGAAAAGGCTTGGAGTTTGAAAATGCTATTTTTGTTCAAAAGTTTTGAAGTTATATGTATATATCCCTTCAGGACATGCTGTCGATGATCCCTACCAAATTTGGTGAATATATGTCAAATCGTTTAAAAGATATTGCAATTTATGACAAAATTAAAAATGGCGGTTGTTACGAACCCAGTGTTGGTCCTCGGATTTAGCATGACACAAGGAATCCATTGATGCCAAAATCATGATTCTGATAAACTTCACAACTTTTGAACAAAAATAGCAATTTTTCAGATCTCCTGTAGGCACTGGTCCCAAATTTGGCATGGATCCTCAGATCATCGTTCTGATGAAGCGTACCAATTTTCGTTTCGATTGCTCAAGGTTTGGCCGAGATACAGCCTCTGAACCAAATTCGACTTTGTGACATCATAACTTTTTGTCACCAGTATGTCATAAAAATCTGTTCAGTCATTTCCGTGTCCGTGTCCAAAGATCATCTTTGCCAATTTTGGTAAGAATTGGGAAACATTTGAGGGAAAAGGCTTGGAGTTTGAAATTGCTATTTTTGTTCAAAAGTTTTGAAGTTATATGTACATATCCCTTCAGGACATGCTGTCGATGATCCCTACCAAATTTGGTGAATATATGTCAAATCGTTTAACAGATATTGCAATTTATGACAAAATTCAAAATGGCGGTTGTTACGAACCCAGTTTTGGTCCTCGGATTTAGCATGACACAAGGAATCAACATTGATGCCAAAATCATGATTCTGATAAACTTCAAAACTTTTGAACAAAAATAGCAATTTTTCAGATCTCCTGTAGGCGCTGGTCCCAAATTTGGCACGGACCCTCAGATCATCGTTCTGACGAAGCGCACCAATTTTCGTTTCGATTGCTCAAAGTTTGGCCGAGATACAGCCTCTGAACCAAATTCGACTTTGCGACATCATAACATAATCATAAAAATCTGGTCAGTCATTTCCGTGTCCAAAGATCATCTTTGCCAATTTTGCTAAGAATTGGGAAACCTTTGAGTGAAAAGGCTTGGAGTTTGAAACTCAGAGTGGCAAAACAAAATCAAATAGCAGCGAAAAAATAGATACTGTACTTTTCAAAATGGCCACTACTGTAATGAGTCTTAATGTAAGATGTTGAATGATGAAATCGGGCGAACTAAATTAAATTTATCCAGAACAAAGTGTTCAAACGTTGGAACCTTTGGAACAGTGGATTTTTAAACTTGCGGTGGTGCTATAGCGTTGGTCCTAGAGACTCCAAAATTGGTCCAATAACTATTCATGATCATCTCTACAATTGTGCCAAATTTCATCATTTTCTGACATTCTGTTGATAGGGCTGCCATAGACTTCCATTCAGGAAGAAGAAGAAATAATAATAGTGACGAAAACATGGATACTATAGGCCCAAAAACTTATACACAATAAATAAATAACATTAAATAGTGCTAAAAACACCACTGAAAACTTTAATATTATTGGAAAACGATGATTATTATTCTGATAATCCAGCAGATTCATGTTCATGTGTGTTTGTGCACCTGTGTGGCCTTTTCCAGCTCCACACGGGTCATGGAAATGGTTCTCTGTGTGTCTGATAACTGCGACTGCAGACGGCGGTTCTCCCTGGACATCTCCTCAAACATCTGAAACACACGGACAGACATAAAACACACAATCCTCCCGCTAACCCGATCAATTTAACCGCAAACCCCTCCAGACCTTCTTAAAGTCCCGGGACTCCGATCCTCTCGTGAGGATACAGTCATTCAAGACCGAATCAGACCTAAGAGGAAGGAAAGACAGAATGAGGACACACGCTGACATCTAACAAAGTGAAAGGTCAAAGGTCAGACTCGTACCTGCTGCTCAAGTATCTGTCTGTCTGCATGAGGGAGACAAAACATGTCAGCAAAACAACTACAACATATGACTATTATCAGACTATGCAAATAATTCATTAATATTCATGAACACATTAAAATGATATTTTTAAATAAATAGTATTAATTATATATTTCTAATGTATAAATAATGCTAATCAGTCTAAAATATATACATATAATAAATTGCCATTCATATATATTAAAACATACTTATATAATATTACATTTAAATAAATGTATAAAAATTAAATTACAATTATATAATATTATAATATCAAATATTATAATATTTTCTTCCCTCATGAAGTGCTTTATATATATATATATATATATTTTTTTTTTTAAGTATATATATATATATTTTTTTTTGAGTATATATATTTTTAAAGTATATATATATTTTTTTTAAGTATATATATATATATTTTTTTTGAGTATATATATATATATATATATATATATAAATATTTTTTAAGTATATATATATATATATATATGGTATGTTAAATATGAACATAATTGTATATATTTACATTTTATATATACACATGCAAGTATATATTTAAGAAAATTATATATATATATATATATATATATATATATATATATATATATTTATATATTATATTATAATATTTATATAATATTTTTCTGAAATATATACATGCATTACTTCTATATACGTAATATAAATAACATAAATATACACAGTACACGCATATATCATGTAAACAAACATTAATCGTTTGACAACACTAAAAAAAATTTCCATGCATGCTGATTGGTCAGACCTGTGGGTCCCGCCCACCACTACTTTCCTCCTCTCCACTGGGGTCATAGTCATCGCTCTGAAGATACAAAAGTAAACATTTGAATCCAGAATCCAATTCTAAACTCCAGTTTTAATCACATCTCCTCGTCTTCATCACCTCTCCAGTTTTTCCTCTCCTCCTTGCTCTGGCTCTCCTGCGCTCCCTCGCTCGCTCCTCAAAGTCTGCGGCTGCGCTGTCCGCATCTGACACGCACACGACGGAGAAAAAGTGTTAGAGAGAGATACCTAAACATCAGTGTGGAGTTATGAAATCCAGTGATACGGGTTAAAGGTGAAAGGTCACCCTGTCTGTCAGGACGTGGAGCACCAGGGGGGTGTGTGAGTCCCAGCAAATCCGACTTCTGCAGGTTAGCGATACGAGACCTCCAGCTCACCTCCTACCAGAGTTGGGGAGTAACGAAACACAAGTAACTTAGTTACGTATTTAAAATACAAAATTTGAGTCACTGTATTTCATTACAGTTACATTTTAAATGGGTGGTAATCAGATTACAGTTACATCTGAAAAGTGTTTTAGATTACCAAAGTGATTACTTTGAGTTTTAATGTCATTTAAACAGCGATTGGTGATTCTCTGACTCTGACCGTCTGAAAAAGAGGAGTTAAGTTTCATGTTTTCCACTGTTTTCATGTTTTGTGAGTCATTTTATAATTCACTCGTCACTGCAACTTTTTCTCACAATTTGTTTTTTCCCTCACAATTGTGAGTTTGTGTTTCACAATTCTGACTTCTTTTTCTCAGAATTGCGAGATTTAAACTCACAATTGTAAGTTATAAAGTCAGAATTGGGAGATATAAACTTGCAATACTGACTTTTTTCTTGCGATTGTGAATTTAGTATGAGTTTATATCTCATAATTCTGACTTTTCTCAATATTGCGAGTTTATATCTCATAATTCTGACTTTTCTCAATATTGTGAGTTTATATCTCATAATTCTGACTTTTCTCAATATTGTGAGTTTATATCTCATAATTCTGACTTTTCTCAATATTGCGAGTTTATATCTCATAATTCTGACTTTATAACTCACAATTACAACTTTATGTCACACAATTCAGAGGGAAAAAGTCAGAATTGTGAGATAAAAACTCACAATGACCTTTTTTGTGTTTGTTTCACACTTATTAGTATTCCAAAGTATTCTAAAGTATTTAGATTAAGTTACTAAACTTGAGTAATGTAACGAAATACGTTACAAATTACTTTTTAAAGCATGTATTTTGTAATCTGTAGTGGAATACACTTTAAAAGTAACCTTCCATCACCAAATAAGTTTGATGAAATCACTAACCTTGCACAATGATTCTTATCAACAACCACTAATCATTGTTTCCAAACAGGTTTCTCAAACATTCACTCCCTCTGCTATTGTTCACTCACCAATTCAGTAATATAACACCCAAAAATATGACATTTAACCTGTAATATTTCTGCCTGGTTTATCCGAGTGAAGAACAAACACAGATATCTGGATTAAACTCAACCTCTCTCACCCCTTCCTCTGCCTTCTTTTGCTTCCCTTCTTTCTCCTCCTCTTCTTTTTTCTCCTTTCCCTTGTTTTCCGTCTTCATTGTCTTCTCCGCTTCCTGCAGGTCTGTGAGTGTAACACCCTGAAATTAAAGCAACACAACGGTCACACAGAGATGTCTGGACTCCAGCTGCGTGTAAATGCACAAATGTTTTCCCTGTGTCAAGGTCAGAGTTCAGGGTTAAAGGTCATATAGATGGCCACATGAAATTAACCCTATTTTCCCAGGCGGCTACTATGAGCACCGATCGTTAGATCAATCATTATGATGTCACTGATTTCAGATTGCGAAATATTGCGTAAAAACAAACCGAATTCTAATTTTCGCTGACAGTTTTTCATCCAATATTTAGATTTCAATTATGTTTTAGTTAGCAGTAACAGCACAGGACTCGAAGTCATGAGGCCAGACTGACCTGCGTTGAGCGTCTGGACTGACGGGCATGTCTGGATCGGGCTTTTCTTTGAGCTTCTGCTTCCTCGTCGCGCACTGGAGTCAGATAGGACCTGCACACACACAGAAACTCAAGCTTCAGCCAATGAAAACAATGAACATGTAGCTAAAACTAGCAGGACCAAACTGGTTCCCTTCAGAAATGTCCTAAATCCCACTTCTGAAGCTCCTAGCTTTCAAGTGCTTTGTTGTCGGAAAAAACAGGAATCATGGAGGAGACGGGGTTTATTTATTGGGAACATTTTATTAAAGCCAAAATCATATTTAGCGTCCCATTCATCGACAACCATGTAAAGATTCAACACTTGCCGGCGATGCTGGAATTTCAGCTCACGTTTCGGTGTTTATAAAACATACAATACGCTTCTAATGATTGTTCATATGTGTAAATGTGCACTACTTTAAAGGGTTAATTCACCCAAATATGAAAATTCTGTCATTACTTTATATGTTATAAAGTGACGAGAAAACAAAATAACGACTTTTCAACAATATCTAGTGATGGACGATTTCAAAACACTGATTCATGAAGCTTTACGAATCTTTTGATTCGAATCAGTGATTCGGTTCGCCAAAGTCAACGATTCTTCGTGACGTCAAAGTAACGAATCTGAAAGACGAATCAATAGAGACTCACTGAGTCATCAGATTTCATCAAAAATATCTTCGTTTGTGTTCTGAAGATGAACGAAGGTCATAAAAACGACACGAGGGCGAGGAATCAATGACAGGATTTTCATTTTTGGGTGAATTAACCCTTTTATGACAAGACCAGGTGATGTAGCTGATGTGGAAGAAGCTGGTGAAGAACATCAGTCAGTTCTTCACTGTGTTTAAAGTTTAAGGCCCGTCCAACTTGGAAACTTGGGTATCAAAATGATCTAAAAGAGTCTTGAGAGGGCATGTCCAATTTTTAACTAGGAAGCTTGTATTTACGATAATTCCAATAGCATGTGAAGGAAACATAATTGGTTGATCAGTTGGACTTGGCTTCGATCTAGTTTACCACCTTTCGCTCCAGTTAGAACTCAGTTTTAGGAACAAGGCACTCAGTTTTGGAGCCAAATTTTCCTGGTGGCATTCACACCGGAAGTAGGAACCCTGATGTGATGCAAGCCGGCCAAAAGTGATGTCATTTAAAGGGATAGTTCACCCAAAAATGATCCCATGGTTTACTCACCCTCAAGCCAACGATTTTGAAGCCCCAAAAAAATGCATGCATCCACCATAAAAGTAATGTTAGATTAGATTAATCGCGATTAATCGATTTGACACACCCACACACACACACATACATACATATATATATATAAAATTTTTATTTTTGTGTTTGTTGAACACTGTGAATATTATACAAATATAATCAATAAATATATATATTTTAAATATTATATATTTTTTAACAAATATATATATATATATAAATAAATAAATAAATAAAAATGATTTTAATCAAATATATTCATAATATATATATTGTTTGTTGCTATTATGACATAATGATATATCATATATATGATTAATGATATAATGACTTATATATATATATATTGTTCGTTTATATATATATATATATATAAACAGACAATATATATATACACATATATATATATGAACAAACTATATATATATATATATATAAATAAATATGTGTATATATATATATATATATATATATATATATATATATATATAAATAAACAGACAATATATATACACACATATATATATATGAACAAACTATATATATATATATATATATAAACAGCCAATGTTCAGTGTATTTCAAGAAAGTAAATGGGTCAAGGCTAGCAAGACGTGTTTTTTCCAGCAAGATAAAAGGTTTATTAGCTCCGTCGTGTATGAATCATCGCACTCACTTTCGTCTCTGTTTGGTCTCTGGCTCGCCTGATGTGGTTGTTGTGGTTACAGAATTGGAGACGGGCTCCTTCTTTTCAGCCTCTTCCTGAGCCGATCTGCGAGAGAGACACCAGATCACACGAGCGCAAAACACACGATCGAATCACGCACAGTCAGACACGCACGAACCTCTGAGCCGACAGATTATTGAGGCGACTGAGTCCAGAGGTTCCCGTGGTTACAGAGGTCACTGAAGGGTCGTCAAGTTTCCTTCCATAAGACGAGCTGCGAGGTAACGAGGGGTTTTGACCCGACACTTCTCCAGCGGATTGGCTGTTCAGTCGGCGCGTGTACGAAGAGCTCCGGCTCAACAGGCTACACACACACACACACACACACACACACACACACACAGGAAACTGGATGAGCTCGGAAAACGCAAAACGGGACATCCGAGTGTTTGTCGCGTCGCTCACCTGCTGGAGTTGTCGGGGTTGGTGCTGGTGTCAGAGATGCTGAAGAGGCGTCTGGACGGAGTGGGCTGCACACGGGCCAACCTGGGCTCCTGAACAGAGGAAATAGATGAAATATTTTAAACATTCGAATATTAATGCGGATTAATTTATATATTACTATGAATACGGGCTGGGTGGTTTTTGAAAATTTGCAATGTTTTGTAATATTTAATCTTTTTTTGGCCCAAGATTTCTCTTTTTTTTTTTTTGGTCTCATTTATTTGATCAAAAATACAGTAAAATATTATTACAATTTTTAAAATGTCATTTATTCCTGTGATCAGTGTCACATGATCCTTCATTATGATGATTTGATGCTCAAGAATCATTTATGATTATTATTATCAATGTTGAAAACGGTCGTGCCGCTTCAGATTTAATATATAAAACATGTCTATATTGAATTTCCAGCTAAAATAATTCGATTTTGATATAATTACAGTGTCAAGATTTTGTGCGTATCAACCTTATTTTCAGTTTCAGAGCTCAGTCTGGGACTCGATGCCGAGCGGGTCATTCCCAGTTTAGTCTCGGGGTCCTTGAGGGCCTCACTGGCGGGATCAGAGGCCCCGGCGGAGCCCAGCGTCACAGAACTTCCTGCTTTACGCAGAGACGTTCTCCAGGAACCTGGAGCCTCGGTCACCGCGGTCCGAACGGGTTCAGCCTGCGAGCAGAGGACTCTCATATTATATCATAATGTATATAATATATAATGTATATCATAATAATAATATTATTAATAGATTAAAAATTATCATTTGAAATAAAATAAACAATAATAAAATAATAAATAATAATAAAATATAAAAATACTAAAATGACTAAAACTGAAATAAATAAAATTATATACACATATTTAAAAAAAAAAAAAAAAAAAACAGTAAACAGTGAGAGCTAAAAGTTAAATAAAATTAATAAAAACTATAATGGAGGTAAAAAAAACAACAATATAAAATTAAAAACATTCAAAATATTATAATAGCATCTCAACGTTACTAAAATATTACTGATTATTATAATATATTATATTATTAAGCATAAAATATTATGTATTAATTAATGGATTAATAACTTTTTCATCATTTGAAATAAAATAAACGTTAACTGAAATAATAAAACATAAAAAACCTTAAACTTATTATATGTCAGCCAGTTGCCAAAATAACATTTTCATTTAGTTTAACTTGATGTACTAAAATGAATAAATATAAAATAAAAAATAAATAAATAAAATAAAAACCAAAAATATTTATAAAAATATATAGTATCTTAATGAAACTAAAATAACACTGATTATATTTTATTATATCAATATATTACCACAATATATTTTTTCACTTCAAAATTAAAAAACCTTTGGGTTTTATTACTGATCATTTTATTTTTCATCATTTATGCAAATTATAATTTTTGGCTGCTGAATTTCCTATTGGTGTATTCGTCAGCATATATTAGCACTGATATTTTAGTTCATATTAGAAGCTTTGACCGAGGTCTGACGGGTCAGCTGATCTCTGTCACCTTTTTAACCTGGTTAAGAGCGGAGCTGGTCACAGAGCTCGCTACCGCCGCTGCGTTGCGTTTGTTGTTCAAGTTGTTGATCATTTCTCGAGTTTTTGCTTTTTCTGAAAACACACACACACACAAACATCATCAGTTAGCTGATGTCATTTTTGATTTAGAGAATGGAAATGGGCGGGGTCTGGTCACCTGACTCCGCGTCGCTCTCCGATTCGCTCTCCTCCTCTGAGCTGGAGCTGCTGGAGGGTTTGGATTGGCCTGCTGTGCGTGTCGACTCGTCTTCGTCCTCTTCAGTGGGCGGAGTCTGGAGAGTGGGCGGAGCATGTTTTTCTCTCTCATGCAGGGTGATCTTCTCTCTGCTGCTCATGCGGGAGATGGACCTCCTGTAGGTCACATGCAAATAAAAAATTAGAAAAACTATAATGGACATATATAAAAAAACTAATAAAAATAGCAAAAACAAAAAAAAATAAATAAATCACAGCAAAAAAAAAAATTTTAATTTAGTTAAAATGAAAATGGAAAAAAATAAATATAAAAACTCAAAAACGGTATTTCAACATTATTAAAATAACACCGATTACTCTATTATTTTATATTATATTATTACTTTCACAATATACTCTTGCACTATAAAAAAAAAATCATTAAAAATTTCAAATATAGCCACAGAAATCAGCCAATCAATGAGAGTTTAACAATAATAATACATGGACATATTTATAAAAACATTTTAAAATTAAAATGGACAATATCAAATTAAAAACTAATACAAAATATTATTAGAAACTATAACAGAATCTCAATGTTACTAAAATAATACTGATTATTATATGAGATGATAAATTTAATTAAATAATAAATAATTTTATATACAACAATTTTTATATTTTTATATATATATATATATATATATATATATATATATATATATATATATATATATATATGTGTATGTATGTATATACACACACACGTAATTAAAAAAAAAAAAAACAATAATAATAAAAACAAACAGAAAAAACAGTGAGAGCTAAAACTTAAATAATATGGACATATTTAAAGAAATAAATAAAAATGGCCAAAACAAAACAAAAGCCAACAACAAATAAACAGAATTACAAAAAAAAAAAAGTAAAAATATAAAATTAAAAACTAATTCAAAATACTAACAGAAATGATAACAGTATCTAAATGTTACTGAAATAATACTGATTATTATATTGTGTTAGGTTATATTATATTTTTTCAAAATTTATAATAAATAATAAAATTATTTAAATAATCAATAAAAAATTAAATAATAAAAACTTGTGTTGACTCAAATCTCTGATTCAAGGATTCGCTTTGCTTCATCACTCCAACATTACTCTGATAGAGACGATGGTGAATGATTCCGGGTCACGTGATTGGACACCGTATGTGACGTTTACCTGCGAGGGCGAGCTGGTGCCATGGAAACGGGTGGGCTGGTCTCAATGACGGGTGTCTGCATCTTCTGTTTCTCTGAACGCATCTTTAGGAGTTAAAAACACCAACAAGAGCTCAATACGAGTCACACCATCCCTAATCACTTTATTTCAGCACGAATGAGGGAAAATCTCACAGAAACGGACAAAAATCACACACTTTTTACAAGATCAAAAGAAAACAATGTAACACTTTACAATAAGACTCCAATTGTTCACATTAATTAACATGAACTAACAAAAATAGTTTTTATTAAGATTAATGTTCATTTCAACATTTACTAAAACAGTTAAAAACGTTCTATTTGTAAATATTATTTAATAAACCCGAGCTAAAATTACCTAAAAATGATCAGCTGTATTTTTTATGAACTAAATTTAACAAAGATTAATAAATTGTTAGTTAATTCACTAATGAATGTAAACTAATTGTAAAGTGTTACCAAAATGATAATAATTAATAATAACAATTATACTCTGCATGAAGAAAATTAACTATATTTGCCCTTATACATTATTTATATATATTATTATTAATATTAATGTGCAACATTTATATATATTTTTTTATTTGATTATTTTCATGATTTTTTTATTATTAGTAATATATATATATATATATATATATATATATATATATATATATATAGCATTATTACATAACATTTATAATTTTATTATTTAAATATTATTATTAATATTTTTATTTTAATATTCATATTTTGACCTCATGAGATTCACTTACACACAATTTAATTTTGTTTTTAATTACCCATTTATGTTTAAAATGACTCCCCTGTCGAACTACCAACTAGAATAATAAAGGACGACAGACTTTAGCATTAAAAGGGTCAATAATGCTGATAATCTGATACTACAACAAGGTCCAACATTTAAGTAGTGTAATATCTCCTAAAAATATGACTGATGCATTCCTCCCCTAAGTGAGAACGGAGGTGTGTTTGACGGGGATGGCTTTAAACAGCGCACACACACGCTCTTGTTTTTGGATGTTCTTGCGACAAAGATATCTGCTCAATTGCTTGGAGTGAAAGCGGTCTTTGAACATTAACCAGAGAGCTGATAAGATAGCGTACATATAAACACATGCATACTTACAGCATTTTGCTTCTTCTGCAGTTCCTCCAAGTTATCAACGATGTTCTCATCGGCTACGTCGAGTGCAGTTTGGCCCTTTGATACACAGATACACAATATATATTTCATGGCTCTCTGGAATCATGATATTTTATATCGATGTATTAACTTAGTCCTGTATTAAGCAGCGTAATGTACACTCAGCCTGTCATTATCGCAAAATAACCGGTTTAGGATGATAAAAGAGCCTGTACCACATTATTGACGGCGCTCATGTCACACATGTGTTCAGCCAGCAGACTGCAGGCCTCTTCCTGTCCCCAGTGAGCCGCCGCGTGGAAAGCCGTCCAACCATCACTGTCTCGACTGTCCACGTCTACCGCACACTTCAGCAGCACCCTGATGACAGAGAAACGCTGAGATTTGACGGCTTTGAAAGGAAGGCTAGGAAAACAGATACTTGATGATGCTTTTTTTTTAAACAATTCTGAATTAATATACAAAAATTCATCATCAGTAATTGATTTTGGCCATTTCACTAACTTCAAAGACCAAAAATCAAAATCTCACAGTTTGCTCACAAATCGATAAGACTGGAGATGTGTGTTTACAAATATACAGGGCCATAATCACCATAGAAAAAGAGGGGGACAAGTCCCCCCAATAATTAGAAATGGCCAAATTGCGACCCCAACACTTGATATTATTAACCCCCCAACACTTGATATTATTCCCCCCAACACTTGATATTATTCCCCGCCAATACTTGATATTATTCCCCGCCAACACTTGATATTATTAACCCCCCAACACTTGATATTATTCCCCACCAATACTTGATATTATTCCCCGCCAACACTTGATATTATTAACCCCCAACACTTGATATTATTCCCCGCCAATACTTGATATTATTAACCCCCCAACACTTGATATTATTCCCCGCCAATACTTGATATTATTAACCCCCAACACTTGATATTATTCCCCGCCAATACTTGATATTATTAACCCCCAACACTTGATATTATTCCCCGCCAATACTTGATATTATTCCCCGCCAATACTTGATATTATTAACCCCCGACACTTGATATTATTAACCCCCCACACTTGATATTATTCCCTCCAACACTTGATATTATTAACCCCCCAACACTTGATATTATTAACCCCCCAACACTTGATATTATTCCCCCCAACACTTGATATTATTAACCCCCCAACACTTGATATTATTCCCTCCAACACTTGATATTATTCCCCGCCAATACTTGATATTATTCCCCGCCAACACTTGATATTATTAACCCCCCAACACTTGATATTATTCCCCGCCAATACTTGATATTATTCCCCGCCAACACTTGATATTATTAACCCCCAACACTTGATATTATTCCCCGCCAATACTTGATATTATTAACCCCCAACACTTGATATTATTCCCCGCCAATACTTGATATTATTAACCCCCCAACACTTGATATTATTCCCCGCCAATACTTGATATTATTAACCCCCAACACTTGATATTATTCCCCGCCAATACTTGATATTATTCCCCGCCAATACTTGATATTATTAACCCCCGACACTTGATATTATTAACCCCCCACACTTGATATTATTCCCTCCAACACTTGATATTATTAACCCCCCAACACTTGATATTATTAACCCCCCAACACTTGATATTATTCCCCCCAACACTTGATATTATTAACCCCCCAACACTTGATATTATTCCCTCCAACACTTGATATTATTCCCCGCCAATACTTGATATTATTCCCCGCCAACACTTGATATTATTAACCCCCCAACACTTGATATTATTCCCCGCCAATACTTGATATTATTCCCCGCCAACACTTGATATTATTAACCCCCAACACTTGATATTATTCCCCGCCAATACTTGATATTATTAACCCCCAACACTTGATATTATTCCCCGCCAATACTTGATATTATTAACCCCCCAACACTTGATATTATTCCCCGCCAATACTTGATATTATTAACCCCCAACACTTGATATTATTCCCCGCCAATACTTGATATTATTAACCCCCCAACACTTGATATTATTCCCCGCCAACACTTGATATTATTAACCCCCAACACTTGATATTATTCCCCGACAACACTTGATATTATTCCCCGCCAATACTTGATATTATTCCCGCCAACACTTGATATTATTCCCCGCCAACATTTGATATTATTCCCCGCCAATACTTGATATTATTAACCCCCGACACTTGATATTATTAACCCCCGACACTTGATATTATTCCCCGCCAATACTTGATATTATTAACCCCCAACACTTGATATTATTCCCCGCCAATACTTGATATTATTCCCCGCCAATACTTGATATTATTAACCCCCGACACTTGATATTATTAACTCCCCAACACTTGATATTATTCCCTCCAACACTTGATATTATTAACCCCCCAACACTTGATATTATTAACCCCCCAACACTTGATATTATTCCCCCCAACACTTGATATTATTCCCCCCAACACTTGATATTATTAACCCCCCAACACTTGATATTATTAACCCCCCAACACTTGATATTATTCCCCCCAACACTTGATATTATTCCCCCCAACACTTGATATTATTCCCCCCAACACTTGATATTATTAACCCCCCAACACTTGATATTATTAACCCCCCAACACTTGATATTATTAACCCCCCAACACTTGATATTATTCCCTCCAACACTTGATATTATTAACCCCCCAAAACTTGATATTATTAACCCCCCAACACTTGATATTATTCCCCCCAACACTTGATATTATTAACCCCCCAACACTTGATATTATTAACCCCCCAACACTTGATATTATTCCCCCCAACACTTGATATTATTCCCGCCAACACTTGATATTATTAACCCCCCAACACTTGATATTATTCCCCCCAACACTTGATATTATTCCCCCCAACACTTGATATTATTAACCCCCCAACACTTGATATTATTAACCCCCCAACACTTGATATTATTAACCCCCCAACACTTGATATTATTCCCTCCAACACTTGATATTATTCCCTCCAACACTTGATATTATTAACCCCCCAACACTTGATATTATTAACCCCCCAACACTTGATATTATTCCCCCCAACACTTGATATTATTCCCGCCAACACTTGATATTATTAACCCCCCAACACTTGATATTATTCCCCCCAACACTTGATATTATTCCCCCCAACACTTGATATTATTAACCCCCCAACACTTGATATTATTAACCCCCCAACACTTGATATTATTAACCCCCCAACACTTGATATTATTAACCCCCCAACACTTGATATTATTCCCTCCAACACTTGATATTATTAACCCCCCAACACTTGATATTATTAACCCCCCAACACTTGATATTATTCCCCCCAACACTTGATATTATTAACCCCCCAACACTTGATATTATTAACCCCCCAACACTTGATATTATTAACCCCCCAACACTTGATATTATTAACCCCCCAACACTTGATATTATTCCCTCCAACACTTGATATTATTAACCCCCCAACACTTGATATTATTAACCCCCCAACACTTGATATTATTCCCCCCAACACTTGATATTATTCCCCCCAACACTTGATATTATTAACCCCCCAACACTTGATATTATTAACCCCCCAACACTTGATATTATTCCCCCCAACACTTGATATTATTCCCACCAACACTTGATATTATTAACCCCCCAACACTTGATATTATTAACCCCCCAACACTTGATATTATTAACCCCCCAACACTTGATATTATTCCCTCCAACACTTGATATTATTAACCCCCCAACACTTGATATTATTAACCCCCCAACACTTGATATTATTCCCCCCAACACTTGATATTATTAACCCCCCAACACTTGATATTATTAACCCCCCAACACTTGATATTATTAACCCCCCAACACTTGATATTATTAACCCCCCAACACTTGATATTATTCCCTCCAACACTTGATATTATTAACCCCCCAACACTTGATATTATTAACCCCCCAACACTTGATATTATTAACCCCCCAACACTTGATATTATTCCCCCCAACACTTGATATTATTCCCCCCAACACTTGATATTATTAACCCCCCAACACTTGATATTATTAACCCCCCAACACTTGATATTATTCCCCCCAACACTTGATATTATTCCCACCAACACTTGATATTATTAACCCCCCAACACTTGATATTATTGTTTACATTATTATCGTTTACGTTTTAGCAGTGAAAGAGTACGTGGCGAGTAAGTAGCTAAACATATTTGATGACTATTTTATGATTGAAATTCATCAACCGACTGGAATATACAGTAATGCAAACTACTCAATTTTTACGAAATTTTACTGACAAATAAATGTGAATTCCTCGGTCCAGGTAACATGGAGAATGAGTAAACATTGTTCATTTACATATATTACCAACATTGTAACAATACAAAGTGGGATGAATATCGGTGCAGTTACACTTATGAAGTGTCTTAGTGAAATGAGCACTTACTTCAACACCTCAATGTATCCTTTAGCAGCAGCAACATGCAGCGCCGTGGCCTGAGTGTTCAGATGAGGGACCAGAGAGCCACTTCCTGCCAACACGGCCATGGCATCCTGGAGCATCACTCTCTCTTCCTCTCTCCTGGCCTGATCCACATCAATACCTGAATATTCATGATCAGAATAACAATGATCAGAATCTTTCTCAGACAGCACAGGCCATTTTTAAAAATTTTGTATATAATAAATAATAATAATTAGAAACTACAACCATCCAATCAATTACCAGCAGACAAAATCAAGTCACACCCTACATTTTGACTTGTTTGAGAAGCCGTTTCACTCTCATATAGGTTACATTTGGGAAGAAACGAAAATTCACCAAATTCTGTCATGAAACTCTAGATGGCGCAGGCTGATTGGTCCTTAACTCAATCTGCTTGCAATCACATCATGATAGATACAGCAGGAACCAATGAACTCGCTGCTCAACCTTCAAATACTGGTCAGCATTTACTGTAGCAGTGCAGCGCACTCCCAGAAACCCTCCACCCTCCCAGCTCCACCTGTATAGATCTGCTACGGGTAACGCATGAATACTATATTGTACAGCAGCAGCATGTCTTATTGCTCACAGCAGTGTGTCGTGTATGTATTGACAGTAGCAAGTCCCATACTTGCTCTGCAGTAGCAGCAATAATAACAGCAGCAGGAGCAACAAACCACAACAGTAATAACAGAAGCAGCAGGAGCAATGACAGCAGCAACAGCAGCAGCAGTAACAGCAGTAATAATAACAGCAGTAGCAGCAGCAGCAGCAGCAATAACAGTAACAGCAGTAACAGCAGCAGCAATAACAGTAACAGCAGTAACAGCAGCAGCAATAACAGTAACAGCAGTAACAGCAGCAGCAATAACAGTAACAGCAGCAGCAATAACAGTAACAGCAGCAGCAATAACAGTAACAGCAGTAACAGCAGCAGCAGCAGTAACAGTAACAGCAGTAACAGCAGCAGCAATAACAGTAACAGCAGCAGCAATAACAGCAGCAGCAACAATAACAGTAACAGCAGTAACAGCAGCAGCAATAACAGTAACAGCAGCAGCAATAACAGCAGCAGCAACAACAGTAACAGCAGCAGCAACAACAGTAACAGCAGCAGCAATAACAGCAGCAGCAACAATAACAGTAACAGCAGCAACAATAACAGTAACAGCAGCAGCAATAACAGTAACAGCA
>CM076063.1:1140000-1167500 GCA_038088235.1 Zacco platypus
GCCTTTGCCTTTGACAACAGCCGCTTGTACTGCATGAAGAATGTTTTCCATGCGCTCACTGGAGAAGGACAGAGAGAGAAAGGCTTTGGATGGACCCGATGGAAAAACTTAAAGAGCACCGACTATATTTAATTCCCGTTACCGAGCAACGACAGGACAACAGGACCGAGATCGGGATGAGCAGCGAAAGAGCGTCACGCCAATGAATACATTCTGATATAGAAGTAAAACCATTAGACATACTATATCCAGCGGGAAAAAAATAAGGCAATAATTACTACAAATACAAAAATATAAACGAATTTAAACAACAACAACAATATACGGGAAACATATTAGTGAAATTTTTTATTGTATCAGTCTATATTTTATCTGCTGATATTGTGGAATATTGTTTTCATCTCTCTCTCTAAGATTTTTGCCATAAACAAGCACTAACTTTAAAAGTTGTAGCGCAAGATTACAGCATTTAACCGTTTATTATTATTATTATTATTATTTTAAACTAAAATAGTATAGGTCTTCAAAGAAAGAGTTCGCAATGATGCTTTTATATGGATGTTTTCAAAAGTGACTCACATCAGCAATAGCGAGTGGGCGGAGATAAGGTTTCCTAGGCGACATGACATCAGCCAATCATAATAGTGGGGTTTAAAACGGACCATTTCAGACACAGGGTCAGAATAATAATTGTTTTTTTTTGAGGGAAAAAACTTATTATTAACATAAGTGAACCTCAAGGAACATATTAAAATAAAATAAAAATTCATGCCACGACCTCTTTAAACATTTGAGGCTTGAGTCATGAGGGTGTTTCTTCTGAGGAGCCTTTAAGAGAGAAGATTTGCTCACAATCCTCCGTCCTGCCGCTCCATCTGTGTACGGGACTTCTGTTTACTTTAGCACCATTAGAAGGTAAACCATCGCTGTAACTCTATCTGTGACGGAGGGGACGTGTGTGTGTGTGTGTGTGTGTGTGTGTGTGTGTGTGTGTGTGTGGAGGCCAAAACAGTGTCTTTGACAGGATGTGACACTGATTCTGTCCAGAGCCAAACACACACACACACACACACACACACACACACACACACACACAACAGTAGGCTGAGTAACAGTCAGTAATTGTGGATTCATTTGGTTTGATGCTCTCATATATTTCTGCATATTTATGTCATGGCAACTCAGAGTAAACACTATAAGACATGTTGACAGAAAAACATTTTGTATCTCACAAAATATGAATGTAAATAGGAAACAACAAAACCTTTCCACATTTCAACAATCTCGAGAAAACATGTCTGACTTATATTAATCTAAAAATCAAAAGTAGTAGAAAATGTGTATATTTCTTCTTTATTATCTTGTTTCTGTGTGTGTTTGTATATAACATTTTAATATAATTTTATTATTATATATTTATAAAGTACTTATATATATATATATATATATATATATATACACACACTCACATTATAAATAAATATATAATGCAAGTATATATATATATATATATATATATATATATATTAAATCTTATGTATATATTTATATATATGCATTTAATAAGATTTTATATATATATAAATGTAATATATATTTTAATATATATATATATATATATAAATAAATAAAGATATATATATATATATATAAATAAAATTACACATATATATATACACACATACATACACATATATACACACTAATATATATATATATCAACTATTAATACATATTTATAAATTAATGTAAATATATAAATTGTATATATAAATTAATATATACATAAAACATATTTAATATTATTTATAAATTATATATATATATATATATTTATATATAAAATTTATAAATAATATTAATATTAAATAATATTAAATAATAATAATATTAAATATATATATATATATACATATATGTATATATGTAAATATATATATATATATATATATTTATAATAATATATATTATATATATATATATATATATATATATTTTTTTTTTTTTTTTTTACATTAGATTAGACATTAAGTTAAATATTAAATGACATGTTACAATTTTACCATGGTAATAATCATTGTAATTAATTTGCAATGATTTTTGTATATAAAATAATTAAATATCAATTTAAATGCATCACAATATATATAGTATTTTGAGTGAATACTTCATAATTAAGATCATTATTTTTAGTGCATTAAACAAATGGAAAATTTCATGGGAAAATAGGCTTCTTAAATGTGCTTAAAAAAAAAGCTAAAATTTTCTTTAAGCAAAATATAATTTATTACTTCTTTTAGGATAATGTATTATTTCCTTCTGCTTCGGGGTGAAATGCGGCCTGGACATGTTCCTGTCGGGTTTTGGCACAAAAACAACCAAACAAAAAAAAAATAGTTTCTGTGTCACATCAGAGAACGCACGCAAACACAAGATAAGGTGAGAGTTCACGTGAGACTCCGAGCCGATGTTCCACAGAACTTCAGAATACCTCTGAAGCCGTGACCGCGTGACATCAGCCGAGCCCTCGGCCAATAGCGGCGCTTGTTTGAGCAGTCAAGACCACATGACCACCTGTCTGAATCAAAAAGTGCACGTGTGTTTCATATTCTCGAGTATGCCCTCGAGCAAAACCTGCAGCTCTCTTCAACAGAAGCGTTTCAGATTACATTTTACCACTGTAAAGAAGGTAAAGTTCTTCATCGATGCCAAACACAGAACAATGACCTCAAACACGCTTTCAGCTGAGGCTTTTTCTCAATTAAAGCTCAGGATTTTCGAGGAACTTTACTGTTGAAACAAAAGGCTGAGCCGAAAATAACCCCTCCTAAACATATCATTTAAAAAAAAAAAACACAGTTGAGAGGAAGAAAGAAAACAAAAGAGAACAAAACAAAAACAAACAGCGAATGTAAAGGGCCGACACGGATTCCATCCAGCCGTGAAGCAGCTCACAAGATATGAGGAAAGTCTTGCTGTGCCAGTTCAGCCTGGATGATGGCATGTCGGAGACACAAGTGGACACATTAACTGTGACAGCCACGGGACGGGCCCGAGACACTCCCTGGACATCATTAAAACAACACCGAAGATCCAGATTCAGCATCCGAACCCAAAACACAAGTCAAATTTGAGCCAAAAAACCATTTAAAGTCCCCATGAAATCAAAATCCGTATCGATTTTTTAAAGGAACATTGCAGTATTTGTTAGTAACGATTTATCCGAATTTAAAAATTCGAGACATCTCTTCTCCGATGACGACCTGTCAATCACACGAGCTCAACCACAATCCATCCAATCAGAATCAAGCCCCGCCCTACATTTGCTCTTGTTTGATAAGCAGTTTTCGTGCCGAAACTGAACTTCAGTTTAACTGATACTTGCTAGAATGTTTTATTTAATTATATGCGTAGAATTTTGTTAAGTCGAAAATGTGTAGGTGGTGTAACCGGCCGAAGAAAAAAATGCTTATTAAAACTGATTTTCTTTTTTTTTTTGTTTGTTTTTTTAAAAAACAGAGTTGAGCATTTTTAATACTGTCTTAAAAATGGTTTCAAAATATTATTAAAATTTGAAAAATTAAAGTCAGCGTGGTCTCGCCTCCAAAACAACCACTAAATGTTCTCCAAATAATGACTTCTTTATGAAAAGGCATGTTTTTTTCTGGGGGTCAACCCTAAAAACTAAGTGAAATATGTTTAAAAATGATTAAATTGCGTACACACCCATGCATTTTAATATTTGAGTCCTTTTTACTTGACAGTCTGCATTTTTTTATGTATTTAATGGCATAGGCCTAAATGTTTTTGATGTATGAAATATGAATATTTTAGCAGATCTATTGCAAAAGAAGATTTTTAAGACAGTTCTCAAGTTCATCATCTCAAGCTTGTCATCGACAAAGGCGAGGAGAAAAGTTTGTGAACTTTCTCAGAAGTTTCAAAACCGAGTCGAACTTCAGTGTAAACAATCAGACATGATCCGGATACCTGATGCAGCGCCGTCAGCCCGTCTATATTGGCGTGGTTGATATCTGCTCCCTGTCGCAGGAGCTCCGCCACCTCCTCCCGGTCTCCGGCGGAGCAGGCGGCCATGAACACTGCGCCCTGGGCGAAGCGCACTCTGGCCCGTCGGTTTCCGGGAGCGGAGGGCTGGCTCCTCGCCTCCGCCCCGGTCCGATCCGTCTCCGAGCCCTGCCACCGCTGCAGCTGATCCTGCCGCCGCTGCTTCGCCGCTTCGGACCGGGAACGGTCAGTGGCCGCCATCTTCCTCCCTCGGTATCTCCCGGGGAGTTTCAGTTCAACAGACAAGTGATGTCCGATTCCCGTACGAATCGTTCTTCTGAACCGATTCTTTTTTAATGATTCATTCGAACCGATACGGGGTTTTGAATCAATGGTGGATGAATCTCGACCAGCTAAATCGCTTTTCAACGACAAAACATTTAAATATTCTTAATATTATCCGATTTTTTAACTAACTTTGGTTTTTTTTTGGCGAACCTCATTCGATTGCACTTTAAGGCCCGGTTTCACAAACAGGGCTTAGATTAAGCCAGGATTAGGCCTTAGATCAATTGGGGAATTAATGTAGCGTTATAAAAGCGCCTTAGAAAAAACAATACTCGTGTGCATCTTGAGACAAAACAATGAAATTTTTTAAGATATGTCGGTTCAAGATGCTTTCAGATCTCAAACATGCATTTTAGCCTTGTTTGTGAAATCGAGGGTAAAAGTATTGCAACAAATTCATATAAAAGCTCCCCGTTATTTATATATATATATATATATATATAAAATTGTAAATAATTATATATATATATATATATATATATATATATAAAATTCTAAATAATTATATATATATATATATAAAATTCTAAATAATTATATATATATATATAATTATATATATATATATATATATATATATATATACATATATATATATTTATATATAAAATTGTAAATAATTATATATATATAAATAATTGCACAACAATATATATATTAATATATATAATATATAATTATATATTATATACACAATATACACAATATATATATTATATAATATAATTATATTATATACACAATATATATAAAATTGTAAATAATTATATATATATATATATATATATATATATAATATATATAATAATCTAAAACAGTGATTTTACAACAACAACAAAAAAACAACAATAAAATGCCCAGAGAACTGGAGTGTTCATTGAAACGAAAGATCCAAATGAACCGATTCACTAAAATGAATCGGACCCCCCAATAGTATATCAGACCGGAGAGAGGGGAGGCGCAACAGGAGGAACAATACGCGCCCTCTGCCGGTGGCGAAGAGAAGAACAATCACTGAGCGGTGGAGTCGAGCGCAAGTTCATCAGCCAATAGAAACGAAGAGCCACGATGACGCAGTGAACTCCCACGCACTTGAACCTGACCGTCTGTCGGAGCTGTGGCGTTGTGGACAGCGGATAACTATTACTTTACAATAAAAGCAGCACTATAAAAGTCAGGAGATGTTTGCAGACGTTCCCCAGACACGTACAGTTTGGAACAGCAATGGAAAATATAAGACTAAACGAAACGAACTCCTAAAAATAAGTGTTGAAAACAAGGTTTTACTGCCTGATGGCAAATGAGAACCTTTAAATGTTCCTATTGTGTCATTTTTAAGTAAAAAAACCTTGAATTTTCTTTTAAGAATGATTATTTTTAATGCATAGTGTGTGCATCTGAAATAAACCAGAAATACAGTTGAATTTTATGTCAAAAACTTTATTAGATCTGTTAAACATTTACATTAGAGTATTGATGACTTGATATGTGAGCAGAAGTGCAGATTAGGAGGTGTACTTTACTGTCTGGCTCACACTAAAAGCCAAATCCCAGATTTTGAAGCATTTACAATAGATTAACAGATTAGCTCAGTCCAGCACTAATCTTAATCTGTGTCTGGCAAACGTTTATAAAAAAAAAACGACTATCAATAAGGCACAAACCATACAAAAAAGTAAAGAAACATGCTTTTAAACACAATCACATGACAGTACAGTACAGTAGCAGCATTGATGGTTGCATTGCCAGGGCATATGGTCACATGGTTTGCTTTTAATCAGTCGACATGCATAAACCTTCAGACACACGGAGTAGATGACCTTCCATCCAGATCACTTTACTTTTTCAGGTTCGTAACGGCCGAACCATCCTTCAAAACATAAATACTGATGAACCGAGACACGCAATACACATCCAAGGACTTTCCGAGACGAACTTGAACTGAAACTTCCAGATACATCCAGATACTATGGAAGCGTGTTTCCGCGATGAAATATAAAATAAAAAAGGTAATTGCGACTTTTTATTTCACAATTGCATGATATAAAGTCAGAACTGCGAGATATAGTCAAAATTGTGAGATATAAAGTCAGAATTGTGAGATATAAAGTCAGAATTGAGTTATAAAGTCAGAATTCCGAGATATAAAGTCAGAATTCCAAGTTATAAAGTCAGAATTGTGTTATAAAGTCAGAATTCCGAGTTATAAAGTCAGAATTCCGAGTTATAAAGTCAGAATTCTGAGTTATGAAGTCAGAATTGTGTTATAAAGTCAGAATTGCGAAATATAAAGTCAGAATTGTGTTATAAAGTCAGAATTCCGAGTTATAAAGTCAGAATTGTGTTATAAAGTCAAGATTGCGAGATATAAAGTCAGAATTGTGTTATAAAGTCAGAATTCCGAGTTATAAAGTCAGAATTGTGTTATAAAGTCAGAATTCCGAGTTATAAAGTCAGAATTCTGAGTTATAAAGTCAGAATTGCGAGATATAAAGTCAGAATTCCAAGTTATAAAGTCAGAATTGTGTTATAAAGTCAGAATTCCGAGTTGTAAAGTCAGAATTCCGAGTTATAAAGTCAGAATTCCGAATTATAAAGTCAGAATTGTGAGTTATAAAGTCAGAATTGAGTTATAAAGTCAGAATTGAGTTATAAAGTCAGAATTCCAAGTTATAAAGTCAGAATTGTGTTATAAAGTCAGAATTCCGAGTTATAAAGTCAGAATTGTGTTATAAAGTCAAGATTCCGAGTTGTAAAGTCAGAATTCCAAGTTATAAAGTCAGAATTGTGTTATAAAGTCAAGATTCCGAGTTGTAAAGTCAGAATTCCAAGTTATAAAGTCAGAATTGTGTTATAAAGTCAAGATTGCGAGATATAAAGTCAGAATTCTGAGTTATAAAGTCAGAATTGCGAGATATAAAGTCAGAATTCCGAGTTGTAAAGTCAGAATTCCAAGTTATAAAGTCAGAATTGCGAGATATGAAGTTAGAATTCCAATTTATAAGGTTAGAATTGCGAGTTATAAACTATAAAATAAAATTACCTTTTTTTATTTTTTTATTTAGTGGGGGAAACAAGCTTCCATAAGATACATTTCTCCAGCTGTGAATAAATATAATATATTAGCTTTTTTTTTTTTTTTTTTTTTTAATTCTCATAGAACACTAAATTGTCTGGAGTCAGAATCTGCTCTTCTCATCAGCAGAGTCAAGCTTCTCACAGATCAAAATTTGCAAAGCATTTGCTTTCTTTTTGCTGATGCAGACTAAAACGTTTGACTCAAAAGTTCCTAGGCATCATTATCACAGTGCATTGTGGGATATAATGGTCTTTCAGGCCCAGAGGTTAAGGGAGTAGGCTGGAGTTAGGGGCTCCGAGAGCACGCATGTTAAGACCCTCTATTGCATCTTGGTGGCTCGGGACGCTTGAGGCCGAACTGGTGGTGAAAGATCCTCGGAGGTCCAGATTGACGCAGAAAAGGCCCGGCAGGAGTTGGCGCTGGTACTGGTCCAATCGCAGCATGGCGTCGAGGACTGTGGAGCTGCCTCCGTAGACCCAGGATGGCAGCAGATGTGCCGCACTAAAGCTGGCGGGGACCGACTGGGAATGTTTCAATTCCAGCTGATATGAAAAGCTGAGAGAGAGAAATAACGGATTGTCAGTATTTTTGAGAATGTTGTGCATTAATCAGTGTAAAGCATTTTAGAACTGACTCCTTTTTTCATTTAAAGAGTAAATTTAACCTGATTTGGAATTTGGGATTTGATTTGAAATGACAGGAAGAGAAAATTTCTATTGCAATTCCAAGAAGTTTTATTAGTCAAACACAAAGTGGGAAGAAAAAAAACAGATAACCTTATAGGTGTTACTATATATATATATATATATATATATACACTTATTTCTTTATATATTATCGCTGTCGGACAGATACCTTGTATCTCCATCTTTCATATTTTTATTCATAAATAATTCCAATTCCAGAATTGTGAATTATAGTCAAAATTGCGAGTTATAAAGTCAGAATTTCGAATTATAAAGTCAGAATTCCGAGTTATGAAGTCAGAATTCCGAGTTATAAAGTCAGAATTCCGAATTATAAAGTCAGAATTACGAGATATAAAGTCAGAATTGTTATAAACTCAGAATTGTGAATTATAGTCAAAATTGCGAGTTATAAAGTCAGAATTTCGAATTATAAAGTCAGAATTCCGAGTTATGAAGTCAGAATTCCGAGTTATAAAGTCAGAATTCCGAATTATAAAGTCAGAATTCCGAATTATAAAGTCAGAATTACGAGTTATAAAGTCAGAATTGTTATAAACTCAGAATTGTGAATTATAGTCAAAATTGCGAGTTATAAAGTCAGAATTTCGAATTATAAAGTCAGAATTCCGAGTTATGAAGTCAGAATTCCGAGTTATAAAGTCAGAATTCCGAATTATAAAGTCAGAATTACGAGATATAAAGTCAGAATTGTTATAAACTCAGAATTGTGAATTATAGTCAAAATTGCGAGTTATAAAGTCAGAATTTCGAATTATAAAGTCAGAATTCCGAGTTATGAAGTCAGAATTCCGAGTTATAAAGTCAGAATTCCGAATTATAAAGTCAGAATTCCGAATTATAAAGTCAGAATTACGAGTTATAAAGTCAGAATTGTTATAAACTCAGAATTGTGAATTATAGTCAAAATTGCGAGTTATAAAGTCAGAATTTCGAATTATAAAGTCAGAATTCCGAGTTATGAAGTCAGAATTCCGAGTTATAAAGTCAGAATTCCGAATTATAAAGTCAGAATTACGAGATATAAAGTCAGAATTGTTATAAACTCAGAATTGTGAATTATAGTCAAAATTGCGAGTTATAAAGTCAGAATTCCGAGTTATAAAGTCAGAATTCCGAATTATAAAGTCAGAATTCTGAGTTATAAAGTCAGAATTGTTATAAACTCAGAATTGTGAATTATAGTCAAAATTGCGAGTTATAAAGTCAAAATTCCGAATCATAAAGTCAAAATTCCGAGTTATGAAGTCAGAATTTCGAATTATAAAGTCAGAATTCCGAATTATAAAGTCAGAATTATTATAAACTCAGAATTGCGAGTTATAAAGTTTCGGACATTCAAGGCATATGCCCCACAGCGACGATATATTTATACACACACATGCTTTTCAAGTCACTAAACCGTAGAAAAATATACATCGCCACTTGTTTACGGAATATACAAAGCTTTTTGTGGTTTTCAGAAAAAAAACTATCGTGATATATACCGTTAGCACGATATAAAACGACTCTGACACTGTGAGTGTGTGTGTGTGTGTGTGTGTGTTCCCTCACCGAGCCGACACCTGCTGTGACACGCTCCTCCCCGCGTGAGATAAAACACTCTGCAGCAGCTTCACCGTCTGCTCCTTCATCCAGCCCACATCCTCCTGAATATCTGGCAACCACTCCAACAGTCTGAGAGAAGAGCAGATCCATGTATTATAATATAATAATACATAATTGCATGGTATAAACTGACATGAGTGTTCATAAAGTCTTCACCTGATGCTCACTGACAGAGCCGATTCCAGAGGAAGTGTGTACGGTAACAGGATGGCAGATGCCATTCTGACAGGCAGCATGTTGCTTAGCGACTGAAACAGACTCCGCCTCTCCCGACAGGCCTCCACCAGCGCTGAAGAGAGAACACAAAGACGGTGAACACGGACACGTGAAGAGGAGCCGTCCCATGATGCCGTTTTAAAGCAGAATCACGTCAGTACCTTTATGTACTCTAGGAGGCAGGTGTTCATAGATGTGTTCCTCGATTCTGGAGAGATTGTGGGACACTGTTTCTCTGTCAACTCTGTTCTCTGACTCGTCATCATCCTCATTATCAGAGTCTTCCTCGGCCACTTCACCAGCTATGGCTAGCATACGGTGTGGACCTCGATACTGTAACAGACCTGAGACACACACACACACACACACACACACACACACATACACAAACACACAATGAGGGACAGATTTGAGAGGACTTTTAAAAAAAATGAGATCTAATTGACATTTTGCTAAATGACTCCCAAAATAAAAATAATCCCATTGCATAGGGACACATACATTAAAAAAATGATATTTATAAGTTAAGTTAATAAATAATAAATTTATATATATATATTTATTTTTAATTTATACATAAATTTTTTTCAAATGTAATTATATATTTTTATTTATAATATAAAATAATTATTAATATAAATAAAAAAGAATAAATCAAAATAATAAACGACATAAAGTTATATAGTTACATTAATCTATAAATTTTTTCAAATATAATATTAATTAAATATAACTATATATATAGTTATATATAATCATATGTGAAAATTATATGTATAAATTAAATTAATAAATATATAATATTTTCTAATTATAATTTTATAACTTTATTTATAACATAAATATAGTTATAAATATAACTACTATAAATTAAAAATTAAAGTTATATATATATATATATATATATATATATATAGTTATATAATTACATTAAAATATAAATATGAATGTATATAAATATAAACGATTTTAATTAAATTGAAGTTTATATATATAAATTAAATTTATACAGATATTTTATCAATAAATATTTAATAAATATATATTTTTTACAAGATATAATTTTATAAATATAACTACTATGAATTAAAAATTAAAGTTATATATATATATATATAAAGTTATATAATTACATTAAAATATAAATATGAATGTATATAAATATAAACAATTTTAATTAAATTGAAGTTTATATATATAAATTAAATTTATACAGATATTTTATCAATAAATATTTAAATTAATAAATATATATTTTTTACTAATTTTATAAATTTAAATAAATAATATAAATTAAAAATTATGAATTAAAATAAAATATATAGTTATATAATTACATTAAAATATAAATATGAATATATACAATAAATATAAATATGTATATGTATATAAATATGTATATAAATATAAAAAAAATATATAAATTAACTTGAAGTGTATAGTATATATATATATATATATATAAATACTGTAAATAATGTAAGCTACTTTGGATAAACTTCTCCCAACATACAACATATACATTTAATGCAAATATGTTTATATTGTTATTTATAAAAATCATGGCCGGATCAGTTATGTCAGTATTGGCCACTAGAGGTCTCTCTAACCCCAGCGAAGCTCTCGGCATGTATCCGTCTATCCGCTTCATTACAGAGGTGATAAAAAATAATCTTCACCAACACAGCTGTGAGCCAGCAGATAATAAACATCCCACGATAACTGTAATACCTGTCCATATCAGGACTAAACCAACCGTTCTGCTTCATTTAGTTCTGGATATGCTGACATGAAAAAAACACCAATCTGATTAGCTGAAACAATTAGAAATGACTCACCGTTCTTCTTAAGGAAGTGTAAAGCATCTTTGTATCCCTGCTTGCACATATTCTTCATCACCTGAGGAGAAGAAAAGCACAGGATTTATGTAATCTTGACTCTCAGTGAGTATTTTAGGCCATTTCAACAGGGAACATCCAGCAGACAGTGCTAAATGAACACCTGAGGTGTGTGTGTGTGTGTGTGTGTGTTACCAGTGGATCCGGTGGGAACAGTGCTCTGGAGACTCTGTACAGGTTGGCCAGCGTGAACTGAATGGACGTGTTGGTGAAGCGGAGCTCGTGAATGTTGGTTGAGCTGATGTCTCGAGGGCAGATGTCACTTTCTCCTGAGAACGGAGACACCGTGATGGTGTTTTTCAGCTCGTACTGCGGCAAATTATCACTGATGCCGCCGTCCACATAACGCTGGAAGACAAAGACACAGAGATTCCTTTTATTTCTGTCTTGATTCTTCTAAATGACTCATTTAATTTACTCTATTTTCCTAATTTAGTTCCTAATGCTAACAAATACCCAGAACAACCACTAAAAATGCTCTAAACATCGTTTCATTTCATTTCATTGCAGAGTGCATCTAACTAAACACAAATCTATTTAACAAAAATAAATAAATCAAGAAGGATAACTAGATGCAATTAATTTAATTACATTTTCTTTTCATTACAATAATATTAATTTGTCAGGAAATAGTGCTACTTATCTTCAATTTAATTTAATTTAATTTATTAATTTAACTTAATTTATTTACAGAACACATCAATGAAAATAAACTATTTAACAAAAATAAAATAAATTAAGAAGGTAATTAAATGCTATTAATTTAATTTCTCTCATTACAATAATCTTAATTTGTGGGGAAACAGCGGAATTTAATTTAATTTAATTTAATTTAATTGCAGAGTGCATCTAACTAAACAAAAATCTATTTAACATATTAAAAATAAATAAATCAAGAATTAATTTAATTACATTTCATTATAATAATATTAATTTGTCAGGAAATAGTGCTATTTGTCTTCAATTGAATTGAATTTAATAATGTAATTTAATTTAATTGCAGAATGCATTAACTAAACTAAACAATCTATTTAACAGAAATACATAAATTAAGAAGGTAATTTAATTGTTTGAAATAATGCTTAATTTTATTTTATTTTATTTCATTTTATTGCAGAGTGCATTAAAGTAACTCAACTAAACAATATATTTAACAAAAATAAAAACATTAAGAATGTAACAGATGCTATTAATTTAATTTAATTGCACAATTTTTGACATGCCAATAACGAACTGAAACGGGGGAAAAGGAACAGTGAATATGAAAGCATTAAGAGTTTTACTGCAGTGCCGCTGACAGCAGAACAGCTTTCAGAGCGCTGGCAGTCATGTGATATTTGGCACAACACACACACACACACACACACACACACACACAGATGCGTTATTTAGGATTCTTGTTGGAACGCACACGCAGCCAACGCACATATGCAAACATACACTAATCCCGGCCTACACACACACACTGACTCATTCACTGGCACGGACCGCGGGGAAGGCGAGCCACGTGCCACTGCACAAACACTGACTTATGGACACCAGCTCACTGATTCACTGATCTGACATCAGCTCCACCTTTGAACTCCAGAGCTGCCACACTTCCACTGCGGGACACGCTTCATCTGATTCAGTGTCAGATGAGATTCTGAACGCGACTAAAAGGAGTTTGTTTCATAAAACAGTTTTTTAACACAATAGCATGTAATTTACTAAATATGAACTGCTGGAAAATGTTTGAATGAAGTTAATAAATACTTGTTTCATTACTGGATGAATCAGTGTTTTTGAACGAATCTTTTGGATGAATGATTCAATGACACATAAATTTAAGTCACTTGTCGCCACCTAGTGGAATAAGATGTAATTGATACGTTCGTTTCAAACGGTAATTTGCTGTATTTTGATCGCTATCGTGCTTGAATTGAAATCGCGAGCTTTTTTACGATTAATCTATAAATAACCGAATACAACGAATTTAAATTCTCATGACTGTAATGCGAGAAAAAGTTCGATAATGTTTTTTATTTAATATTTTGTATTTTTAGGGTACTTTATGGTATGGTAATTATGTTTATGGAATAGTTATGATCCATTTCTTACCTGTTAACCAATTTTTGAGCAAAGAAAATTTAATTTTTTTAACTTAAACTGTCATAAATCTTAAGTTTGGTCTCTTTTTGAAGAAGACACTTGGCTGAAAAAGTGACACAAAAAAGTTATAGAAGTTTAAGTTTAATATTATGAAAAATGCATAAAAATACTTTTTTAAATATATATTTTTCAAAACAGGTTTTACTCTAAAACTGTGATAAAATCAAAGCCATAAATCTAAACAAGTTTTGTTCCAAATTTGAGGTTTATCTCTCAAAAAATGATGTTTTAAGATAAAATGTACATATGACTGGTCTTATCGCTTTTTCCCAATTTATTATTTTAATTTTTGCCTCCGCTAGATCATGCTGTGTGGAAAAAAAATATTTTTAAAACCCATGACTAATTTTTTTTATTATTTCAGTGAAATGGATGTAGCAAATTTTAATTCGATAATGTTTTTTTATTTAATTTTTTGTATTTTTATGGGATTTTATGGTACTAAATTATATTTATGCAGTAGTTATGATCCATTTATTCACTTTTATTCACTTAAATTGTCGTAAATCTTGAATGCCTTGTAACGCCGACTGAAGTTGGGTCTCTTTTTAAAGACGACACTTGCCAATTATTCCTGAAAATGTTAAAAACGTAAAATAAAATAAAAAGCGAAACTAAAAAATGTTATACAAGTTTACGTTTATTATTATTATGAAAAAAATATACTAAAAATACTATTCTAAATATATATTTTTTCCAAAACACTTTTTATCTAAAACTGTGATTAACTCAAAGCCATAAATCTAAACAAGTTTTGTTCCAAATTTGAGGTTGATATCTCAAAAAATGAGCTTTCGGTAAGATTTTGTTTGGGTGCAGTACCAAACGCTTCCACTAGAGGAATTTCGTCTCCCATTTTTTTCAGGACCATTTAACCTTTTCGAATTGTGTCCATGATTTTTGTGTGTGTTCACACAACCTTTACTAAGTTTCGTACCATTCTGATGAAGTAAAAAAAAAAAAAAGTGTTAAAAAGTAAAATATTTAATTGTAATGATATTAATGTCACAATGCAAAAATCCCAATGGTTCTAAAAAAAAAAAAAAAAGACTTTTTCTTAAGCAAAATATAATTTCTTTTTTTTTTTTTTTGAAGTGATGTACTCCTGTTTTTGTGGGAAAAATTAATAGGAAGCGTAAAAACACTGAGAAAAAGAGAAAGCACTGCTCAAATACACACAAACAACACAAACCTCCTGGAAAAACAAGAGAACTGGAACAAAGATCAGAAAGCTGGCAAAGGTCACTGATCCGAACGGAGGGGAAATGAGGGAACGCAAACCATCAAAAACACTATTTATCCCGGCACAACATCTGAATCCACACGAAAACAACATCATTCTTTACAAAATCACCACCTCCCAATGACACGCAGCTTTTTAAAAACAGAACGGTTACGCAAGCTTTTACAGCATTTCAGCAACATTTGAGAGATTCACGCCCGAATTTAGTGGAGTTTACTATGACAAGCATCATATTGAGTGAGTGATTTAAACAAACCCCTGACAATCAGAAATAACTGGTCCTGCATCAATAAATGAACATGCATGAATAAGTTAAGCAATTCTGAATAAAAATAAATAAAGCAATTCTGACTTTATTTCACGCAATTCTGACTTTATATCTCACAATTCTGACTTTATATCTCGCAATTCTGACTTTATATCTCGCAATTCTGACTTTATATCTCACAATTCTGACTTTATATCTCGCAATTCTGACTTTATATCTCACAATTCTGACTTTTTATCTCACAATTCTGACTTTTTATCTCACAATCCTGACTTTATATCTCGCAATTCTGACTTTATATCTCGCAACTCTGACTTTATATCTCGCAATTCTGACTTTATATCTCGCAATTCTGACTTTATATCTCGCAATTCTGACTTTATATCTCGCAATTCTGTTTTTTTATCTCACAATTCTGACTTTTTATCTCACAATCCTGACTTTATATCTCGCAATTCTGACTTTATAACTCGCAATCCTGACTTTATATCTCACAATCCTGACTTTATATCTCGCAATTCTGACTTTATAACTCGCAATTCTGACTTTATATCTCACAATTCTGACTTTATATCTCACAATTCTGACTTTATAACTCACAATTCTGACTTTATAACTCACAATCCTGACTTTATATCTCGCAATTCTGACTTTATATCTCACAATTCTGACTTTATATCTCACAATTCTGACTTTATATCTCGCAATTCTGACTTTATATCTCGCAATTCTGACTTTATATCTCGCAATTCTGACTTTATATCTCACAATCCTGACTTTATATCTCGCAATTCTGACTTTATATCTCGCAATTCTGACTTTATATCTCGCAATTCTGACTTTATATCTCGCAATCCTGACTTTATATCTCGCAATCCTGACTTTATATCTCGCAATTCTGACTTTATATCTCGCAATTCTGACTTTATATCTCGCAATTCTGACTTTTTATCTCGCAATTCTGACTTTTTATCTCGCAATTCTGACTTTTTATCTCACAATTCTGACTTTATATCTCACAATTCTGACTTTATTTCTCGCAATTCTGACTTTTTATCTCGCAATTCTGACTTTATATCTCACAATTCTGACTTTATTTCTCGCAATTCTGACTTTTTATCTCGCAATTCTGACTTTATATCTCACAATTCTGACTTTATATCTCGCAATTCTGACTTTATTTCTCGCAATTCTGACTTTTTATCTCGCAATTCTGACTTTATATCTCACAATTCTGACTTTATATCTCGCAATTCTGACTTTTTATCTCGCAATTCTGACTTTTTATCTCACAATTCTGACTTTATTTCTCCCAATTCTGACTTTTTATCTCGCAATTCTGACTTTATATCTCACAATTCTGACTTTATTTCTCGCAATTCTGACTTTTTATCTCACAATTCTGACTTTATATCTCACAATTCTGACTTTATATCTCGCAATTCTGACTTTTTATCTCACAATTCTGACTTTATATCTCACAATTCTGACTTTATATCTCACAATTCTGACTTTATATCTCGCAATTCTGACTTTATATCTCACAATTCTGACTTTATATCTCACAATTCTGACTTTATAACTCGCAATTCTGACTTTATATCTCACAATTCTGACTTTATATCTCGCAATTCTGACTTTATATCTCACAATTCTGACTTTATTTCTCGAAATTCTGATTTTATTTTGTTGTGTTACATATACATTTTATTAATAATGCAAAAAAACATTTGCATTTGCTGCACTTTTGTTTAGTCGACCAGCAGTAGTATTGCAAACTTACTGACTTTTATAACAAGCACGCGATGACATTTTGCATGCAAAAATCTAAGTGAGCACAGACAGGCTAATCATACTAGAGTTGTAAATAAATATTACGGGTGATTATATAATGACTGGACACTCACCACTCCCTGCAGGGTCGGCGGGATCAGGCCACAGTACACGGGAATGTAAGCACTGCATATACACGCCTGTACATAAAAACACAAGGGATTTGGACATGAATCCATAATAATGTGATCTAATTCCAAAGCACGTGCATTTCCTGTAAATGTCTTGAATACATGATTGTGTACAGCTGGGTATTAGGAGGTCATGTGAGCTGATTCCCACTAAACCTACAGGATATTAGTGTGTGTTTATGGTTTTAAAAAATGCTGATGAAGACACGTTTGTGTTTGAGAGTGTGCAAGTACGCACTTGCACGAGTTCCTCGTTGCTGTTGAAGTGTGACACCAGCACGTTTTCTCCGTCCGTCACGCGGGTGAGAGAGATGCCCAGGCGGCCGGTGGCCTTGGTGTAGCTGTCGGGGGGGAGCGTGCGATGCATCATGGTCCGGATGATCTTCACCAGGTTGAAGGAGGGGTGCATCGGCCCCAGGATCCGCTTTCGGGCTTCTTTAGCCACGTCGATGATGTTGGCTCCGGCCTCTCCTGACACAGGACCAGGAAGAGAGCAGTCAATGATCACACACTGACACTAAGCAACAGGTGGATGTTGTGTCATGACACACAAGAAGTGTAATCTTTGACACAGATACCACAGACAAAACGAAACTGATGATAATACCATAGTACTTTGATATATACCATGGTACTGAATGACTAACGTATTCATATGGTACTTTAGTATTACATTTTGCATTAAGACAATGAAACGGTTGCATTGTGACATTATTTTAATGATAATTAACCTTTCAAATTGTTATTATTGTGATGCGAGAAAAAAGAATGATATGTCATTTAAGTGGAAAAATATTTAATATTAATGACAATAATATTCTGGACATATTTTTCATGATAATTAACTCAATTTTTATAAAAAATAATAATAAGAAAAAATAATTATATATTGTTTACTTGTATTATATTTAATTTTAATAAAAATAATGTTGTGATATATTTTTTTCACAATAATTAACCACATTTTCTCCTAAAATTCTCATTACTGTAATGCGAGGAAAAACTGTTGTATTGTTTAGTTGGAAAAATATTTAATTTTAATGAAAATAATATTCTGGACATATTTTTCATGAGAATTAACTCAATTTTTTCAATCAAATTCTCATTATCGTAATGCGAGAAAAAAAATAATGATATATTGTTTAATTGGAAAAATATTTAATTTTAATTAAAATAATGTTGCGACATTTCTTTTTCACAATAATTAACCGCATTTTCCTCCTCAAATTCTCCTTACTGTAATGCGAGATTTATTTTTTTGTATTATTTAATTCTAAAAATATTTAATTTTAATGAAAATAATGTTCTGACATATTTTTCATGATAATTAACTCAATTTTCTGATCAAATTCTCATTTTTGTTTTGCGAAAGAAAAAATAATGATATATTAATAAACGGAAAAATATTAAACTTGAATTAAAATAATGTTCTGACATATTTTTCATGATAATTAACTCAATTTTCTGATGAAATTCTCATTTTTGTTTTGCGAAAGAAAAAATAATGATATATTAATAAGTGGAAAAATATTAAACTTGAATTAAAATAATGTTCTGACATATTTTTCATGATAATTAACTCAATTTTCTGATCAAATTCTCATTTTTGTAATGCGAAAGAAAAAAATAATGATATATTAATAAGCGGAAAAATATTAAACTTGAATTAAAATAATGTTCTGACATATTTTTCATGATAATTAACTAAATTTTCTGATCAAATTCTCATTTTTGTTTTGCGAATGAAAAAATAATGATATATTAATAAGTGGAAAAATATTAAACTTGAATTAAAATAATGTTCTGACATATTTTTCATGATAATTAACTCAATTTTCTGATCAAATTCTCATTTTTGTAATGCGAAAGAAAAAAAATGATATATTAATAAACAGAAAAATATTAAATTTGAATTTAAATAATGTTCTGACATATTTTTCATGATAATTAACCGCATTTTCCTCCTCAAATTCTCCTTACTGTAATGCGAGAATTATTTTTAATATTATTTAATAGTAAAAATATTTAATTTTAATAAAAATAATGTTCTGACATATTTTTCATGATAATTAACTCAATTTTCTGATCAAATTCTCATTTTTGTAATGCGAAAGAAAAAATAATGATATATTAATAAGCGGAAAAATATTAAATTTGAATAAAAATAACGTTCTGACATATTTTTCATGATAATTAACTCAATTTTCTGATCAAATTCTCATTTTTGTTTTGCGAAAGAAAAAATAATGATATATTAATAAATGGAAAAATATTAAACTTGAATTAAAATAATGTTCTGACATATTTTTCATGATAATTAACTCAATTTTCTGATCAAATTCTCATTTTTGTAATGCGAGAAAAAATAATAATATATTGTTTAATTGGAAAAATATTTAATTTTAATTAAAATAATGTTGCGACATTTTTTTTTCACAATAATTAACCGCATTTTGCTCCTCAAATTCTCCTTACTGTAATGCGAGATTTATTTTTTTGTATTATTTAATTCTAAAAATATTTAATTTGAATGAAAATAATGTTCTGACATATTTTTCATGATAATTAACTTAATTTTCTGATCAAATTCTCATTTTTGTAATGCGAAAGAAAAAATAATGATATATTAATAAGTGGAAAAATATTAAACTTGAATTAAAATAATGTTCTGACATATTTTTCATGATAATTAACTCAATTTTCTGATGAAATTCTCATTTTTGTTTTGCGAAAGAAAAAATAATGATATATTAATAAGTGGAAAAATATTAAACTTGAATTAAAATAATGTTCTGACATATTTTTCATGATAATTAACTCAATTTTCTGATCAAATTCTCATTTTTGTAATGCGAAAGAAAAATTAATGATATATTAATAAACGGAAAAATATTAAACTTGAATTAAAATAATGTTCTGACAAATTTTTCATGATAATTAACTCAATTTTCTGATCAAATTCCCATTTTTGTTTTGCGAAAGAAAAAATAATGATATATTAATAAACGGAAAAATATTAAACTTGAATTAAAATAATGTTCTGACATATTTTTCATGATAATTAAATTAATTTTCTGATCAAATTCTCATTTTTGTAATGCGAAAGAAAAAATAATGATATATTAATAAGCGGAAAAATATTAAACTTGAATTAAAATAACGTTCTGACATATTTTTCATGATAATTAACTCAATTTTCTGATCAAATTCTCATTTTTGTTTTGCGAAAGAAAAATTAATGATATATTAATAAGCGGAAAAATATTAAACTTGAATTAAAATAATGTTCTGACATATTTTTCATGATAATTATCTCAATTTTCTGATCAAATTCTCATTTTTGTAATGCGAAAGAAAAATTAATGATATATTAATAAGCGGAAAAATATTAAACGTGAATTAAAATAATGTTCTGACATATTTTACCACATTTTCTCCTCAAATTCTCATTACTGTACAGTGTCTTAATGGTAAAATATTCCATATTTATGTTTTTCACAGTGATACCATAGTATTTTAAACACTTACCATGGTAATACCATGGTATTTTTGGAAGTGCTTTGAAGATGTTATGGTACATTCAGTATTACCACGGTACTAAGAACTTTTTCTTGTGAATCTTTAATACGTGTCTTTCGCTTAATAACATAAATCTGCGTTTACCTAAACAGGCCCCGCTGACCAGCGCAGAGGCCGTGAGCGCGCCCGCGCTCGCGCCGTAAATGTGACGCGCATTCTCCACCAGAAACGGCGAGTGCTCCTGCAGACAGCTGGCAACTCCGATGTGGTAAATCCCCAAAAAGCCACAACCGGCGAAAGAGATATTCCACGGAGAGTCGAGAGGAAACATGTTGATTTCTCCTAGAAAATCTTCAAATAAAGTTAATAAATCCCTCTGGATTTACAGTTACTTTCGTTTACGACCCATAAATGACATTAAGAGAGAGCTTCTGACGTCTACAACTGCCTAAACACTCACGTCTACCGATTAAAAAGTGCCTAAAGTGATGAACAATCACAGTGAACTTCTGTTTCCTCCGGCTTGTTAAATAAGTTCGCGTACAGTGGCCGGTGTTTGGATGTGCTCTTCACCGTAGATCCTCCGTGACCGTTACAAAACAGGTCACAAACTTCACTGGGGAGGGGCGTGTTGACATTGGGCGTGGCTGAGCCGATATCAGCCAATCAGAGGCTGCGCTCGCTCTTTTTCTTGGCTGTTGATTGAAATGTTTCCTCGAATGTGTCCAGCGGTCACGCGCCCTTATCAGTGGTGTTGTTATCGTGAATTTATTTATTTGTTCTTGCCTTATGACGTAATTCAGCTCGTAACGACTAGGTCATTTTGCTTTTTAAATGTCAAAATAGTTTAAATATGTCAAATATTTTGTGCGATTGTTAGAGAAATACAGTAAATAGCCTATAATACATTAAGTGCAGATATATGTATTATTCTTTTAATAGTATTTAACATCAAAAATGTATTTTCTCATTAAATGCGTGTCAATAAACAGCCGTGCTGTATGTTATTTGAGCGTTTTCACCTTGTGAAAATTTAAAAATGATATTGATCGCTAAATGTGACAATTTTGGCAAAATATTTGTGATTTTATAGCAGAAAATATTGATATTATTGATTATTGATAATATTGATTCTGTGCTGTTATGGAAGGATGTAGTATTTGGTCATATGGAGGATTGTAGAAACAAGCGCAACCAGATTTATATAAAAAAAACTTGATACTTTTAAGTTTCATATTCATAAATGCAAGTTTTATTCCTGTTTTATATCTTTTAAGAGAGAATTTGGACATTATATTGACTCTATATGATATTCTTTGAATCAAAAGCAGTTAAAACTTTAAAAAAAATGTAAACATTTCAATATTTTTTTCTAGATTTTATTTAAGCCCCCCCTTGTGTACTTTTATTTGTTACATATTTGATGTGATATATTGTACCTTGATGTCTCTGTAACACATTTTCCAATAAATATATAAAAATAAAAAAACTTTGAGTGTTTTCCACCTTTGTACAGTGTTTTACAACATATCTTACCAGGGATCCTCCCCAGTGACATGGGTTTAAAAATATGTCCTCTCCGGGGATCGTAAAGGACAGTGTACTGTTTGCAATGTTGTTTCTGATTTATTTACATGGGAACGTTCTCACATAAAAATGTGTTTTGAGTTTTGGGATGTCACAGAGTTCAAGGTTCACGGGGACGACACACTAATGAACCAAAATGATGTGTTCATCTTATCCAAGTTCCACAAATCAAAATTCTGGGCATCCTTCCTGAAATTCTTCTCATGTCGGGCAGTGTGGAACATTACAGTTTGTCCAAAAACACATTTGTCATAACACTCAGATGTTCATATTTATATTAGGTGTTATAAAGTTATATGTTATGTAACAAATAAAAAAAAGTCTGAAGGTTGTAGCTAAATGTGAGTGATCTATTTCTGCTATTTGCATTATAAAATACCCAAATAAATGGTTTATCGTGCAAGATGTCGATATCTGAAATGATGTTTTAAGATAAAATGTACATATGACGCTTTTTCCCAATTTATTATTTTAATTTTTGCCTCTGCTAGATCATGCTGTGTGGAAAAAAATATTTTTAAAACCCATGACTAATTTTTTTTTATTATTTCAGTGAAATGGATGTAGCATATTTTAATTCGATAATGTTTTTTTATTTAATTTTTTTGTATTTTTATGGGATTTTATGGTACTACATTATATTTATGCAGTAGTTATGATCCATTTATTCACTTTTATTCACTTAAATTGTCGTAAATCTTGAATGCCTTGGAACGCCGACTGAAGTTGGGTCTCTTTTTAAAGACGACACTTGCCAGATTATTCCTGAAAATGTTAAAAATAAAATAAAAAGCGAAACTAAATAACGTTATACAAGTTTCCGTTTATTATTATTATTATGAAAAAAAATACTAAAAATACTATTTTAAATATATATTTTTTTCCAAAACACGTTTTATCTAAAACTGTGATTAAATCAAAGCCATAAATCTAAACAAGTTTGAGGTTGATATCTCAAAAAATGAGCTTTCGGTAAGATTTTGTTTGGGCGCAGTACCAAACGCTTCCACTAGAGGAAATTTCGCGAACAATACACGTGTGACTATTTTTTCCAGAACCTTTTCGAATCATGTCCATGATTTGTGTGTGTTGTTCACACAACCTTTACTAAGTTTCGTACCATTCCGATAAAATAAATTTGACATTTTTACGTTAAAAATGACGAGCACCAGAGGGTTATAATGCAAATATTCCACGTCTTTCCATTAAAATGACCTCATAAAAACTGTATGTAAAATAATTAACTGGACAATAGTTTATAAAAATAAATAATTTATAAATATATAACGTTTAACCTATCCAAACATCGATTCAGTCTTTTGGTTTGTTGTTCTTAGATCTCAATGAATGTTCCTAAAAAGTGTGTTGTGAAATCACAACAGCAGAACTGTATCCTTTGGCCCACATTTGGACTGAACATCAGCTCAAGGAAAATATTTTCCTGGGTACTTTTGTGAGGTCACGTCAGTCATTTCTTCTGAAGACCAACAAAACTGGCACATGATTTATTTGGCACACTAGGGATTTGATCATCGATATTTCGTCTTCACCTTTCACCCCTGTGCTCTGCACGACTGTCCTTTTAAAAACCAAATGCATTTCTTTCTTTGTCAGACACATTCAATTCATTATTGTCCCATCTAAATAAAATTCTGCTTAGATGTTCATCTCATCTCCCACTTTCATTCCCTTACAAGAAGGAAATTTATCCTGTATTCATCCTCAGTGGGTTAAACCAATCCCAAGCTTCAGCAGGCGGTAAAGCAGAACATGTTGAGACATGCATAAAAACACAACAACAGCAGAGGAACACATGGAAAAGATAAGTGAGATATTTTATATTATATCATATTACATTATATTATATTATATTATATTGTATTATATTATATTATATTATATTATATTATAATATATTATATTATATTATATTATATTATATTATATTATATTATATTGTATTATATTATATTATATTATATTATATTATATTGTATTATATTGTATTATATTATATTATATTGTATTATATTATATTGTATTGTATTATATTGTATTATATTATATTGTATTATATTATATTATATTATATTGTATTGTATTGTATTATATTATATTATATTGTATTATATTATATTATATTATATTGTATTATATTTTATTGTATTATATTGTATTATATTATATTGTATTATATTGTATTATATTATATTATATTATATTGTATTGTATTATATTGTATTATATTATATTGTATTGTATTGTATTATATTATATTATATTATATTATATTATATTGTATTATATTTTATTGTATTATATTGTATTATATTATATTGTATTATATTGTGTATAGGCTATATTAAAGGGATAGTTCACACAAAAATAAAAAAAATTCTGTCGTTATTTACTCACACAAGTTGTTCAAATAGAAACCTACATGAAGTTCTTGGTAACACTTTATTTTAGTGTCATTGTTACATATGTTACATGTATTTACTATAGTAATAACTAGAAATTATGCATAATTACATGCAATTAACCCTAAACCAAACCCTCATCTTAACCCTATAGTAAGTACATGTAGTTAATTGTCATTACACAGTACTTAAATGTACAATTACACTGTAATACTGACGCCTTAAAATAAAGTGTAACCAAGTTCTTTCTTAACACTAAGAAAGATCATTTTAAAAATGTTGGTAACGAAACAGTTGGTCCCCATTGACTTCCATTTAGAATTTACACTTTGTGTTTGTTTGTTTACTAACAGTCTTCATAATATTGTTTCAGCACAAGAACTGACCACAGGTTTGAGGGTGAGTAAGTTATGACTTCATTTTAATTTTAGGGTGAGCGATTTCTTTAATACACATTTGGTGTAATTTTTTTTTTTTTTTTTTGCTGTTACTGTCTCTTTAAGAAAACTCCTCCCGCCTTTTGCTTAAAGTTCCGCGGTGTGTGTGTCGACACGAAACATGTGTATGAAACACGGAAGTGAACTTATTATATTCCACATATGTAAATTTGTCAAATGAATATTACATTTAGCTTGTATTAGTGTTAGTTTCATATAATGCGCGAGACCGTATATTGTTGACAGACACGTGACGTCCATCAAGAAATCCGCGCCTAAACTCCTTCATTGTAAGTGTTTATCCCTCAGTGATCGTTCAGTCAGACTGTTATGACTTGTTATTCCGTACAAAGGTTCAGTTAAGTGTTTTCCAGCTCTCGTAAATGTTGTTACTTACTTTACTGCAGCTGTGATTTAGTTTTAGTGACATGTGAATGAATGAGAACGGTGCTTTTACAGTGATTTACCATGGTAACCTTGAAAAAAAGCGTAGTTAATGCAGTTATTGTTTCTAAAGACAATAAGTTAGTATTAGCAACGACTGTCATTAATAATAAATGAATATGTGGCAAAACTGCAGTTACGAAAGTTTGTAAAGGTGAAATTTTGGTAACACTAGTGTCTTCGTTACATGTGTTACATGTAGTTACTATAGTAACAACTATAAATTATGCATAATTACATGCAACTAACCCTAAACCCAACTATAATCGTTTAATAGTAGTTAATTAATAGTACTTAAATGTGTAGTTACACTGTAACAAGGAGATCTTAAGATAATTTGGTAACACTTTATTTTAGTGTCATTGTTACATGTGTTACATATAGTTACGAGAGTAATAACTTATAAAATATGCATAATTACATGCAACTAACCCTAAACCAACCCTAATCGTTTAATATTAGTTAATTTTTAGTACTTAAATGTGTAGTTACACTGTAACAAGGACACCTTAAGATAATTTGCTAACACTTTATTTTAGTGTCATTGTTACATGTGTTACATATAGTTACGATAGTAATAACTTATAAAATATGCATAATTACATGCAACTAACCCTAAACCAACCCTAATCGTTTAATATTAGTTAATTTTTAGTACTTAAATGTGTAATTACACTGTAACAAGGACACCTTAAGATAATTTGCTAACACTTTATTTTAGTGTCATTGTTACATGTGTTACATATAGTTACGATAGTAATAACTTATAAAATATGCATAATTACATGCAACTAACCCTAAACCCAACCCTAATCGTTTAATAGTAGTTAATTAATAGTGTTTAGATTTGTAATTACACTGTAACAAAGGGGATCTTAAGATAATTTGGTAACACTTTATTTTAGTGTAATTTTTGCATGTAGTTACTGTAATAATACCCATAAATTATGCATAATTACATGCAACTAACCCTAATCGTTTAATAGTAGTTAATTAATAGTACTTAAATGTGTAGTTACACTGTAACAAGGAGATCTTAAAATAATTTGGTAACACTTTATTTTACAGTGTCATTGTTACATGTAGTTACATATAGTTACGATAGTAATAACTTAAAAAATATGCATAATTACATGCAATTAACCCTAAACCAAACCCTAATCCTAATCCTAAACCTATAGTAAGTACATGAAATTACTTAATATTACTCAGTACTTAAATGTACAATTACAGTGTAACAAAGACACCTTAAAGTAAAGGGTTACACTTTATTTTAAGGTGTCTGTGTTACAGTGTATTTATATATTTAAGTATTGAGAAATAATAATTAAGTACATGTACTTACTATAGGGTTAGGATTAGGGTTTGAGTTGGTTTAGGGTTAATTGCATGTAATTATGCATATAGTTATTACTATTGTAACTACATGTAACATATGTAACAATTTCACTGTAAAATAAAGTGTTACCAAATAATCGGCCAGTACCGATATCTATAAATTATAATGCATATATATAGTGCAACACTATATTTTTTTTCTAAAAGACAGATAGAGACAGATAAACATCTGTCTGATGTGTTTTTCAGTGCTCAGGTGCTGATCCAG